>LBNU01033204.1:10044-28296 GCA_014162995.1 Artemisia annua
GTTGTTGATAAATATTCACCTGATCTTTAAGAATATTAATTCTAGTAGTCAAGGTATCATCAGGCACAACAGCAGTGTATTCATCCAATTCACATACATTATTATCAACAGAGGATTCATCACTTGGTACAACAGACTCGACGTTATGTCTTACATAATGTTCATATGGGATAACATTGCTATTTCCCATATCAACAGTATTTGATTCCACAACGTTTGTTTGTTTTACTTTGTCATGAATCCTTTGTTCATGCATCACATAATCATCATCACCAAAGGAAGATGCTCGACAAGGTACATCAGATTCTTTGTTGTGATCCACATTTTGTTGTATTAGGGTAACATTACTGCTTACCAATTCAGCACCATCTGGCGTGACAACATTAGTTTGATGTATTTCATTGAGAATCTTCGGTTTATCACACATTTCATATGTTTCATACAACTTTAGTACCTCAGATATAATGGATGAGTTGGTGGAACCAGATTGTTGCGGTGATGTGACTGCAGACGATAGATTGGCTATGAAGATGGTTTGTGCAGTGGGTTCATCATCAACGTCAGAATCGAAAGCATCACAATCTTCGGCCTGGAAGATGTTTGGATCGTTGAGAGCTAAGTCCTAAACTAGTTGATCATCCACATCAGCATCAAATGTGTTCCCTTCATCTCCTGCAAGAAACAGCAGCTGATCCTCATCCAATGGTACTCCATTCTCTTGTGCTTGCATTAGTAACATCTTATCCTTGAAGTAGTCAGAGTTCTGAGGACGTTTTGGTTGAGTGCAGTTCCTTGCAATGTGACCTAACCCACCACAGTTATAACATTTGGGTTGCCTTCCCTGTCCCTGATTAGCATTCCCCATTCTATTCTGAGCATAACCCCGGACTCCATTCCTTTGGTTGACATTTTGCCTTCCTTGAACGACAACGCGTCCATCTTCCACCACAGCCATGTTACGAGGATTAGATGAGGTTCTAAGTTGGTTGTTGGTTTGAGGTAGTGTTGCTTTGAATTGTTGAACAAGCAATGACACTTGGTTGGTGAGATTGTCAATCATCATATCAGTGTGAGAATGCCCTGAATCAGGTTGAGTTGATTTGATGCTTATTGCTGATTGAGCAGATGACTGACCAATAGGTGAATGATTCTGAGTTGCTTGTGTAGATGGGTGACTGATCTGATCAAGGGGGTTATGGTTGAGTGCATGCACACTTGAGATGAGTGCAAGAGGGTCATTTGTTGTAGGATTGAGCTTCTCTCTCAACTGACGGTCATACATTGCATGCTTCTCATGTTGTTGCAAGTAAGCATAGAGCTGTTCATAGTTGGTGTTTCTGAGTCCTTTGTTGAGCTTCACAGCTGTGACGAATCGATCCCATTCTGGTGACATGTTGTTAACAAACTTTGAGTTGAGTTGGATATTAGGCATTGTCATTCTAATCATTTTCATGTCATTAACAAGCTTATGGAATCGGACATAGTAGTCTGTAATGTTTTCACCGGGGTTCATCTTGAAGTGCTCAAACTCATCATACAACTGAGACTCACGATCTTCTTTGGTAAGTTCCGAACCAGCTAGCAGCATTTTGACATTATCCCAAACAGCTTTGGCTTCTGTGTTGAAGTTAATGAGCTTGTACACATCCTTGGGTAACCCTTGTATCACAATGTTGGAGGCTCAAATATCTGCATCATAGCGCTTCTTTTCAGCTTCAATGAGATCATGGTAAGTGCGTGGCCTGTCAATTCCATGAGTGATGGCGCTATCTTCTCCTGTGGAAATAACATCCCGTGTGGTACCCATTTGAAATGGTCCTTCATCGATGGAACTCAAAATGTTTTCACCATTTTCTTTGCCCCGACAGTAGAGTCGAATTCTTTGAGCCCATGATTCATAATCCGTCCTATCGAGCATAGGAGGTCGGGTATCGGACCCTGCAGCTTGAATGTCATCAGTTGAAGCGTAGTAGTCATGATGTAGTCTTTAACGGGATTTTAAAAATCTTGAGACTTAAACCGAGAAATCGATTCTTTCCCGGGATTTTACTAAAGTCAACAGAGAAAACCGAAAGACGTAGTATGCGAAATGGACTTAGAATGAGAACTTAGATAAGTCACAATTTGTGCAAAGTGTCAAGTCGCGACAAGTCAAGTAACAATATATCCGATTGTGATAAGTCAAGCCGTAAAAGTTAACTTACAACGTCAAATCATATTCAGATTAATCGAAACGACTTAAGTTACAACGATTCACAAAGCACAAGTAGTTTACAAATCAAGAGAATCTCAAGCTGAGTTAATCGCTAACCACCACCACAAATCAAGATTTAATCGCTGAAGAAGAAAGATAATCGTTGTCCAGAGATAATCGCTAAACAAAACTAATCGCTGAAAAGGTAATCGCTACAACCAACAAATCGCTAAAAGCTAATCGCTGATGAAGTAATCGCTAAATACAGCCAATCGCTAAAAAGCTAATCGCTGGATTTAGGTAAACGCTAATCAGGACCTAATCGCTGGAGAGAGATAATTGCTGAAATGAGATAAACGCTAAACTCGGCAAATCGCTAAAAAGCTAATCGCTAGAGTTTAGGTAATCGCTATCCACTAGAAGACAGTGCGTACTAATCGCTATCACAAACGTCCAAACCAGTCGCTATCTAGCGATTTGTCCAGTTGCTCAAAAATAGCAAACCCCACTTAATTGCTAGTATTGAAACGCTAAACAACCCGTGTTAAACGCTACGAAGAACAACCACAGAGGACTTAATCGCTAACAAGAAAACGACCAAAAATCATTCATACAACCAACCCAATGAAAGATGTGACCTATCCAACCGAAGAACTATGTAACTATAACACCACTAATCATGAAAGTACATCCAAAACACTTTAAATAACACGAGCTAGATCAAAACAAGATATTTACCCAATAAACTATTCTAACTAACTAAAACCATAAAAACCAACCACAAATCCGTGACTCCAACGCCCTAAGATGAAACCTAGGCTCTTGATACCAATTGTAAGATAACCATTAAGTTCCAAACATGATTCCAAGGTGGTTTTGTTTCATTGGTTTAGAGAAAGAGAGAAGTGGGAGCCTTTTTTCTAGAGAGAGAAAGTGAAAGAACTATGTGTATATTAGCTTGAAGGTCCAACCCTCACCCTTGCAAGGTGAGGGGTATTTATAGTTACAAGTTATAACACGCCTCTACTAGGCTGTAGATCGGGTGTACAGTGGGTAAATACCCGTCCGTCCTCCACGGTGTTACTTAATCTATACTAAGTACTAACTAATAAGATAAATACTACGAGCTACATAATGCTAAACAATACTCGGGGTGACCGAGTCTTCTATATATAAAAAACGTATTCCTAACAGTGTCTGAGTCAGACTTTACTAGGTCAGAAATGCAAGCGAAGAAATATAAGTTGTGCCAGTAGCTGAGGAATGGAGCATAAAAGATTAGATGTCCCTGTTTCCGTTTACATTCCTTCGCTTGAAAGTTCTTTTAGTTTAGCTAATTCATTTCCTTTTTATTATGTACATATTGACACAACCATGGTACAACCATGTTCGCTTATATATCGTTGAATGTTAGTGCTTTACACTTATGGGTAATAGCCCAATATATATGTCTTTGGTTTAATGTACTTTTAGATAAGTGACCTTCAAGATGTAGCTAATAACTTCCTTCAATTCATTTATTCGATAGTTCTTTAATTAAGTTATTTATATGCAGCAACTACTGTATCTTAAATGATTTTTTCCATTTCATGTCTAATTTGTGTTCATGATAGTTACAATGGGCTAAGTAGCCATATTAATATGGGATGAGGAGAACTTGATAAGTAAATGCTACTTCGTTTCCAATATTAGGTTTCTGGAACAATAGCAAGTTACTCTGCAATTTGTTACTACATTAGTTCGTCTTCATTGATCAGGATGCTAACTTTAAAGTTGAAAGATTTATATTTATTTGTATTTTTAAGGGTATTTTTATTGCTATTTTGGCTCAGTATTGGTAGATGGTATGTGTTAATTTACACATACCTTTTACCATATAAATCAGAACAAAATGACCAAAAACTGATCAATAAATGCCAAATATATGTGTTTTTGTGTTTGTGATTGTGCAGGTACGGATATTTTTAAAAATGGACAAAAATCGAAAGAAAATGAAAAATAAGCACGAGAATGGAAAGAGCGTGAAAAGCCGAGGCCGGGGAAGGATTTTTAAGTTTGGATCATTTTTATGCTCAAATTGTGAGAATCTACCTTGAAGAATCATTATTTGTCAAGAATAGCTTTTGGAATAATTTTACAAAGTTAGTCCTTGAACTTAGCAAATTGGCAAGTTAAGTCCTTTGCTTTAAAAAAGCCTAAACCTAAGTTACACTTAAAGTCCTTGATAACATCAAATAAGTCCATGATTTGAAGTGTTAATTTCCCCCTTAATTACTCATCTTTTGTATTTATATGTTAGAATATATACTCTTATTCGTTTATATTCTGTATTTAGGGCAAAGATGAGCAAAGGAACGAAGAAACGTGGAAATGGAAAGACTAAAGAGGAAATATGTGAAGAATGCGGATTCTGCACCAACTATGGCGTAGAGGTTTCATCTACCTACGTCGTAGCCTCTGTTGCAAAAAATTGGCCCAGGTGGCCGATTAATCCCCGCATAATCGCTGATCGCTCACTAAGCGCCTTGATTTATCATAATCGGCCTATTTAATCGCTTTGGTCAAAGATCGCTTAAAAATTGTTCAACAAACTGATTAATCGGACAAAATCGGTCTAATCAGATTAATCAGACAAAATCGCTTAAAATCCAGTCAACAAAATCGCTTAAAAGTCAGACAAAATCGCTTAAAAATTGGCCAACAAACCGATTAACCGGACAAAATCAGTCAAAGTTCGCTTAAAAATGGTCAACAAACCGAGTAATATCTATGTTTGAGTTTGAACTTTAAAGAATTATGTATTATGTTTATGTTTGAACACTTGAAATATTTGAACTTTGATGCATTATGCTTATCTTATACATATTATATAATATAATATCTAAAATTACAATTTTGTGCATAAAAATTCCAATCCGATTAATCCCCGCCTAACCGATTAATTGCTAGGTCCTACCCGACCGCCTCACTAGCGCCTAGCAATTTTTACAACCATGGCCGTAGCAAGTACTTATGAAGACTACGGCGTAGCTCAGCCATGACTACGGCGTAATGATCTACTAAAGGGCTCTACGGAGTAGCCACTCTCCACCTACGGCGTAGACCCCAAAATGAGGCAGTAAAGAACTCACGTGGCCAACGAAGAAGTTACGGCGTAGTTTCCCAATTAACTACGTCGTAGAAGCATCTAAGGAAGAAACTACGCCTATAGCAATTGATCAAGCTACGACGTAGTTGATATTAACAAAGGCTACGGCGTAGCAACTCATCCAGCTACGCCGTAGCAAAGTCAGGCCTATATATACCAGCCCTAATTCCGAGTTTATTAATTCACTTTTTCACCACACAGAAGTTGGGAGAAACTCAGGGAGCAGGAGGAACGAAGTTCAATCTGCATACAAGTCATTTCCAAGGGAGAATTCACACACCAATCATAAGTTTATTCATTCCTTTGATTTGTATTCGATTCATGTTTACATTTGTGATATTAAACTCTTGTTTTACTACAATTATGAATATGAGTGGCTAAACACCTCTTGGTGTTAGCCTTGTTATGAAATTGTTATTGTTATGATTTAGTTTTCTATGCATCTATTATCGTCTTGTTTGTATACTTTCTTGGCTAGTCTTAGGACACTTTAGTTTTGGTAGTGTTGAGTATTGGTAGTTCCTTGGAGGTTTGGTGAATTAACCCTAGGACCCAAGCTAATGAGGATGTGACTTGGTGATAGAAATATCACCATACATGTGCGAATTAACCCTAGGACCAACTACCAATGCGATATGCTTAAAGAAGCTAGAGGGGTTGTAAGATGTGACCAATACCCGCATCCCGCTAGACTTGTCCAAGTTAGTAGAGGTACTTACTGACTCTTGCATCTTCGTAGGTTCACGCCGCCCGATGAACTCTCGTCTTTACAATAGGCGGGAATAGGACAAGGTGTAAGATAGATTTAGGTGATTTAACCCTCTGATCCTGAATGTATATAACCCCCAGACGAAATGATAGGATGCACTTGATAGAAAACTAATCATGATAATAACAAGAGTAGTAATTAGTTTAACACTGCTTCTCCCTACTGATTTCTTTCTATTTATTTACTTGCTTTGTCATTTACATTTCTTAGTTAATTAATCTCTACAATCATAAACCCCTCTTTTAAACGTGACACTAAACTTAGATAGATTCCACACGCATAGCTCTTGGGACGACCTCGGCTTTACCAACTAGCTATACCTCACACGACCGGGTACACTTCCGATAGTGCATTAGGTAGACCTTAGGTAAACGAGCAACTTATAAATTATAAAACCTGGTCAGTAAAACCTGTATCAAGTTTTTGGCGCAGCTGCCGGGGAGCTATTAGGATTTTATTTAAGTTTGCAATTTTAATTTATATTTTCAGTTTCTCACGATCATTTTTAAGTTTCAGGTACCATGGCAGAAGTTGATATTGAAAACCTCATGCTCGTAGAATATTTGGCTCTTAAAAGAGAAGAGCAAGGGCCTGGTTTGGTTAGGCCAGCTATTGGAGATGATGTGCAGTTCGAAATCAAGAATCAGTTCATAAGGGAATTGCGGAAAGACCCATTTTCGGGAAGCAAGACGGAAGATGCTCACGAGCACATTGACAATGTTCTTTACATTGTTAGTTTGTTCAGCATTCCGGGAGTATCTCATGATGCGATAATGCTCAGAGTATTCCCTATGACATTAACCGGATGAGCCAAGAGATGGATCGATAGGTTACCAGCTGGGACTGTTAACACTTGGACTCTCCTGAAGAAGCACTTCATCCAGAGATATTGCCCTCCTTCAAGGACGGCAAAGCATCTTGAAGATATTCACAACTTCAAGCAAGATGGAGATGAAACATTGTACCAAGCTTGGGATAGGTACAATGATCTTTTGTACAAGTACCCTACTCATGATCTCAACAAGCAACAAGTGGTCAACATTTTTTACAAAGGGATCAATATTTCCACTCGCCAAATGTTAGATTCTCAGGGACCGATCCCTAGAATGACCCCTGTTCAAGCCTTAAAGGCTATTGAAGACATGGCGGCGGACCACTCTCAAAAGTAGCACGAAGGTGGAAGTAGTAGGAGCATTGCTAGAAATTCGGATGGAATTACCCTAATCACCAACAAACTCGAAAGCTTGGGGTGTGACATGAAGAATCTCAAGGAGAATGTTCACGCTCTTCAAGTTGGTTGTGAGATTTGTGAAGGTCCGCATTTGGCTAGAGATTGTCCTTTGAAAGAGGACGATGGAAAAACTGAAGAGGTGAAATATGGGGAAGGTAGACCATTCCAAGGGTACAATAGTAACGGTTATCGTACAGGGCCATCAGGATACAATCGGCCACCTTATGGGGAAAAAAGATCGAGTCTTGAAGAAACCATCAATAAGTACCTTGATGAGTCGAGAAAGAAACAGGAAGAGCAAGATCAATGGCTAAAAAATTTTCAAGAGGCCACTAACAAAAGCCTTATGAGCCATCATGAAACCCTCAAAAACCTTGGAGCTGCGATAGAACTTTTATCAAAAGACGCCAAGAAACAAAATGAACAAGCTAAGGTTTGCATGGCTATACAAAGGATTAATGCATCTCCCAATACGGAATCTGTGCCACAAAGAAGAAAATTACAGGATCCTAAGGAAACGATTTTCATAAAGGAAGATGCTACCCAAAATAAATAGCTCAGGATTGTTACGAGTCATCCAAACAATGGACAATTTGATGGCCGATCCAAATGTCCGGTTACACTTGAAACAAAGTACCATTGGTACGTTGCCATTCCGGTGGATAATCGGAAGTCCTACGACCTATGGCCATCATGCGACCCTTGTAAGGAACTTTGCGATTGGGGCGGTAATGAAGAAAGGCTGCATGGGAATAGACATTTATAGGATTCAACTCTCGATCAATTTAGATAGAATTTGAAATGGGGAGGGACGATATCCTTCGACGAATAGGTACAAATCGTCTATGGTAGAGTTGATAGGGATAGGAAAATGGAAATTTGGGAATAAGTTAATCGAGTTCAGAATGACGACTGATGCGTGGATCGCGGTCTACGCAAAAGGTTTTACTTCTCAAGGAATCTTGAGAAGCTTGCAATCCCTACCAGGCAGTGTACCTGATTGATGTAGTATAGTGAGTGGCAAGTAACTGGGGATTGATCGTTCTCTCGGGGAATAGTGTTCGTTACGATTGAAACTAATCTAACTAGGTCTAGGGGTGAGGGATGATTCTTTTCGTATTTTTATATTTTATGGAAAGCAAGTAAAATATCTCGGGTATTGGAAGAGTGGGCGGAATTAGTTGCTAGTCAACTAACCCAAATAACTACTAATGCGAATAAAATAAATAACAAGAAAATAAATATGAGAACTTCTAATATGGAGGAAAGCGTGTTTACTTAGATTTCCTTACTCCCTAGTTATCTTTTATTTATTAATTGGTTTGTCACAATTTCATAGGTGAAGGGTTGCATTCCTTAATACCATTCGTGGGGCCGTGTACGATCTTCCCCAACTCTATAAGGTTCTATCTCTTCCTATGACGACACGTTTAGTATCCTATCATGGCCTCATTAATAGTCACTTATGCATTAAATACAACCAATAAAACCATAGTACACATCCGATTACGTTTCTTAAGACGTTCAAGCAAGTTACCATATAGGAGATTAGCCAGTTTTCTTAAGCCTAATGCTAAAATCAATCACCCACAACAATCAATGACAAACCAACAACCAATAATCAATAACTAGGTTTCATTAGATCTAAGCAAACATAAGTAAATCTAAGTTAGCATGTTAAAAGAAAGAAAAGCATACGATAGAATCAAAAAACACATAGACATATTGAATGATTAAAGGATAACTTATCTTTAATTGAACATGGAAGAAAAGAGGGTTTGGAACCCTAAAAATACTGCAAAAGTCGCCTAGGGTTCGTACCAAAAGTTCCCTACCAAAAGTCCTCTCCTTTATGAATGAAAAATCGAAAAGTATATATAGAATTACAAAGGTGACGGCGTCCCCTTTTAATGGTTGACACCGTCATCTCGCCGTGTCTAGGGTTTCTTGTTGTCCAATCCATCTACTTGACGTCGTCCCCTTGTAATACTTTTGGGCCGTCACGCCTTAGGAAGTACACGTGACGGCCTACTCTTGCTATAACGTGACGCCGTCACATTGATTCTTCCAAATTCTTCTGGCGCGTCAAGTGTAAAAATGATATCCACCTCTTGTCTTAAAGAGTGACGCCATCCCTTTGTAGAGTTTGACGCCTTCAGGTACAATTTCCAGCTTGGATTCTTGACTTTGTCGTTTTCTTCACTTTATTGCTCCAAAAACGTCCAAAATGCTTCCTTTTCCAGAATTCTTCTCAAAAGTACCTAAAATGACAAAAGGAACGATTTATGGTAATATTTGATCATAATATCACGACCTAGGGCTTAAATAACCCCTTAAAAGCGTAACAAATTTCTCCTTATCAAATACCCTTACACTTGGGATTTGTTTGTCCTCAAGTAAATGAGGTTTTATTCTAATCAAAATACAAGCTAGGGGTCATTTAACATTAATATAAAGTAATTACAAAAAATGATCGTTCCACCTTAATCAAAATAAGCATGGAAATTATACACTAGCACCTCACAAATAGTGTTTGGATATTCTCATCTCTCGGGTGTTATAAACCTATATATAACTAATGGAAATGGAAAAATATCACTCACTACCTGTCATAGCAAATAGATTACCATAGGCTTGGGAAAGGATCGAAAACCTCCACCACTTGGCGTAAGCACCTAGGAAAACTATCAAAGAGGTCTTTTTCAAGGGTTATAATGTTAGGTGTAGGGATATGGAAAACACGGTTTGTTGGATAAAGGGATATTTAACTAGTGGCAAGTCAATCATCTTAATTAAGCACATGTACAATGCGGCGTTGCTAAGCCAAGACTCGACTCAACTTGAGCTAACTATGAAATAACAAAAACTTAAAATAAACATAAAAGGAAACGGGATGGTAGTCCGTATGTTTTTTTCACTTTTCTCTTTCTAATTTTTTTTTCGTTTTTTTTTCTCGATTTTTCATTTTTTTTTGCCTACATTCTTGCCATACCATCCAAAATAATACATCATAGGAGGCTCGGTTCTCCCCTTACACTTGAATTTTTACATGAATCAAAAATAAAGACTCGAATTAAGATAATCAAAACATTTGGAGTACTTTAAAACATTTGTGCACATATGGGGGTAATAATTGATGTTCTTCCCCATTACTCCATAATAATAGTACTTTACCCATGAGTCCCAATCGTCCCAAAACAATATGTACAAGATATGACTCGACTTAGCAACCATGTAAGCAATTTGATAATTAACAAAGGGTTTAAACATATGTTGTAACAATAATTCACTAAAGATGAGTGCATACAAGGAAGGCTAAGGCGGTTTGGGTGTACATTTGGGGATGGATTGTAAACAAATTCTTCCTTTAAGTAAAATGCTTAAAGTTAGAAACGAAAAAGATAGGCTCTGAGTGGTGTACTAGGGGTATCGTGTACTAAAAATGTGTACATCGCAAAGGTGTAGGAAAATTACTTGACCAATGAAGTCAACGTAATTATATAAAAACAGGCTTAAAAACATGAGTTATCCTAATGCCTCTTATCATGTAGTAATCCAACTACACGAATGTAGTCTCACTTGTGGTCTCGGGATGAATCACTAACGCAAGTTCTGGAATCTAAATACTACCGGTACACTCATAAGCACTAAGGCTTTTCCTAACAAATCTAGGGGCGAACCTCACATATTTGGAGTGGAAAACTTTTTGAGTGGTACGGTTTTTGTGCTAGTCATATAATTCCTATCCATGAGTAGCTTATTAAGACTAAAGTTTCACTCCTATATGTCGCAAAAAAAATTAAATTTGGTGCTAAAATTACCCTAACAAGTGTTTCTCTTAGTTTTATTACACATTCACTATTAAACAAAACAAAAATCAAGCGCAATTGTAATCTCTAATGAATCTTCATTTACCCCCCATTACACTTAAGCTGAATATTGTCCCCAATGTTCAATTAAAAGATGTAAAAGTAAAGAAAATGAAAGAATGAAACAAATACTCCCCTGATTCGTTCGGTGTGGATGATCTAGTAACATGGTTAAATCCTCCTCCAATAAAATGTGGAAACTCCAAGATTAAAGCAGCGCCAAAAGCTTGATTCTCCATGTACATCTTCTTGTCCAATATAACCTGTTAATTAGCTGAGAAAACAAACAAGAAAACCTAGCGTAAAATCGGCGGTAAATTCTATATAAAATTAAATCCTAGAAAGCAAGTAAAGATATAATGCTTGTGGAATGAATGTTTGCAGATTCCTGGAGTTTATAAAATACAGATTTTATGAAACTTTACAATTTCGGCAGAAAAACAAAACCTGCAAAAATTTCCAGAAAATAATACCTGACGTCGTCAGGTGATGCTTGACGCCGTCAGAATTGATTTGACAAAATTTTTATACTTTGTTTCCGGAAATTTTTTGGAAAAACCTATGTTCTAATTCCTGGAATCCTGCAAAACAATCATTATGACTCGATACAAGCATTTGACTCAAACAAATACTAATATGTATGTTTATATTTCATTGTTATCGTTCATGTTCAATTCGTTCTTAAAAACAAATTTGGATTTCCCTTACACTTATCTTTTGCAAAATACCTTTATATGTAGTTAAGATGAGGTTAAAAACAAAATAAAACATTTTCACAAAATGTTTGATACATGAACAATAAACAATATAAACAAAACATACATACGGAAGCAAATAAAGTCAAATAAACAAACAAACAAACAAATAAAGCTTGAGTTGCCTCCCAAAAAGTGCTTGTTTTTGTTCGAGTCACGAGCCTGACTCTACCCTTATTTAACAGAAATAGGGGAGGTTTTCCCTACACTTAGGATTAAGTGCGGGTGAAAGTAGCGATACACACCCTTAGGGTGGAAATATGCCACTTGAGGTGAAGGGGGTGAGTGAATGGCTTCCTTCATCCTAAAACTACCCAGATAATATTGGTTGATGGGTGGGTCGGTTCCTCTTTTGTCTCCTAGATGTAAATCTAAGGATGGAAAGTTGTGTAAAGATTGAGGTTCCGGTTCATCAATATTAGGAAATTCCCTAGAACTAAGAGTAAGGTTATCATTACAAGTATTCAAACCTATATCCTCTAGTGGTGCTTGGTACAAAGGTTCTACTTCCATCGGAATTCCTAAAGTTTCTTCTACTTCTTCTGGGCAAGTCACGGGCGGTGTGTGTGCCTCAAATGATGGTAGACTTGTGGGGTACTTTGTGGGCTTGGATTATCCACCTCATCCTCCATTGTATCTAGATTACCTATGTGTTTGTTTTGTACTATGATGTTACATGACATCCACTTAGGTATCCCTGAATAGTCATCCCCAGACAAACTTCCTGTTTGCTCCTTCAAACTTGTTATTAATTGATATGTAATGTTGTTTGTTGGGTTGTCTACTCTATAATAATATTGTGCACACTCTTCTATGGTATCCCATGCTTCTTCAGCATTTAATTCCCTAAGGTCTCCGTTGGCAAAATCGTCAATGTACCTTTGGTCATATTGGTTGACACGATAGTAAAAGATTTTAGTTAGGGACCATAAATCGAAACTATGATGAGGGACTATTCGGAGTAAATTTTTAAAACGAGTCCGTGCATCATATATAGGTTCATCTCGATATTGTTTGAACATCAAGATGTCATCAGCGGTGAATGGATTTCGTGGTCGGTAGTATGGTGGATTCGTGTTCTCCATAATGGTGAACGGAAGAGTCAATGAAAAGGTTTTTACGAACAAAGACACATAGAAAAGATAGACTACGAGAAAGCTAATAAAAGGAAAAATAAAAATCTCACTTGATATGAATCTAATGAGTAGACCTAATAAAAAGCAATTTAAACCTAAGCAATAACTATTCTCCGGCAGCGGCGCCAAAAACTTGATGCGTGGATTGCGGTCTACGCAAAAGCTTTTACTTCTNCATAATGGTGAACGGAAGAGTCAATGAAAAGGTTTTTACGAACAAAGACACATAGAAAAGATAGACTACGAGAAAGCTAATAAAAGGAAAAATAAAAATCTCACTTGATATGAATCTAATGAGTAGACCTAATAAAAAGCAATTTAAACCTAAGCAATAACTATTCTCCGGCAGCGGCGCCAAAAACTTGATGCGTGGATTGCGGTCTACGCAAAAGCTTTTACTTCTCAAGGGATCTTGAGAAGCTTGCAATCCCCACCAGGCAGTGTACCTGACCGATGTAGTATAGTGAGTGGCAAGTACCGGGGGATTGATCATTCTCTCGGGAAATAGTGTTCGTTAGGATTGAAACTAATCTAACTAGGTCTAGGGGTGAGGGATGATTCTTTTTGTATTTTTATATTTTATGGAAAGCAAGTAAAATATCTCGGGTATTGGAATAGTGGGCGGAATTAGTTGCTAGTCAACTAACCCAAATAACTACTAATGCGAATAAAAATAACAAGAAAATAAATATGAGAACTTCTAATATGGAGGAAAGCGTGTTTACTTAGATTTCCTTACTTCCTAGTTATCTTTTATTGATTAATTGGTTTGTCACAATTGCATAGGTGAAGGGTTGCATTCCTTAGTACCATTCGTGGGGCCGTGTACGATCTTCCCTAACTCTATAAGCTTCTATATCTTCCTATGATAGTATCCTATCATGGCCTCATTAATATTCACTTATGCATTAAATACAACCAATAAAACCGTAGTACACATCCGATTACGTTTCTTAAGACGTTCAAGCAAGTTACCATATAAGAGATTAGCCAGTTTTCTTAAGCCTAACGCTAAAATCAATCACCCACAACAATCAATGGCAAACCAACAACCAATAATCAATAACTAGGTTTCATTATATCTAAGCAAACACAAGTAAATCTAAGCTAGCATGTTAAAAGAAAGAAAAGCATACAATATAATCAAACAACACTTAGACATATTGAATGATTAAAGGATAACTTATCTTTAATTGAACATGGAAGAAAAGAGGGTTTGAAACCCTAAAAATACTGCAAAAGTCGCCTAGGGTTCGTACAAAAAGTTCCCTACCAAAAGTCCTATCCTTTATGAATGAAAAATCAAAAAGTATATATAGAATTACAAAGGTGACGGCATGGTTGACGCCGTCATCTCGCCGTGTCTAGGGTTTCTTGTCGTCTAATCCATCTACTTGACGTCGTCCCCTTGTAATACTTCTGGGCTGTCACGCCTTAGGAAATACACATGACGGCCTACACTTGGTATAACATGACGCCATCACATTGATGCTTCCAAATTCTTCTAGCGCGTCAAGTGTAAAAATGATATCCACCTCTTGTCTTAAAGAGTGACGCCGTCCCTTTGTAGAGCTTGATGCCGTCAGGTACAATTTCTAGCTTGGATTCTTGACTTTGTCATTTTCTTCACTTTATTGCTCCAAAAACGTCCAAAATGCTTCCTTTTCCAGAATTCTTCTAAAAAGTACCTAAAATGATAAAAGGAACGATTTAAGGTAATATTTGATCATAATATCACGACTTAGGGCTTAAATCACCCCTTAAAAGCGTAACAAATTTCTCCTTATCAACGACCATTTCCCTAACAATGAAACCAAGGACGATCATGTTAAATAAGATCAAGCTATAATTTGTGATGAAGAAAGTGGCAAGGAGCATTGGTGCGAGAAGGTTAGAATACATCATGATGATGATATATCATTTTGGGCATCATGCAATCCATACAATGACGAATGCAATGGCAGATGTAGTAAGGAACGAATTGGGAATATGTCTTACTATTGGAATCCACCAATGATAGTGAGAGGTGTGAACTACCATGGGTAAAAGGAGTGACATTTAATGACTGGTTGAAAATTAAATATGGTAGGACTGTCTCCTCGACTAAGGAGAGGATTTGGCAGGAACACACGAGAAGTATGGATGAAGAAGAGCACAAGGATTCTGATGAAGATAATAAGAAAGGGTATGAGATGAGGCCGAATGAGGATAGAGATCGGCAAATTCTCGACTTAATTGAAGAAATGCTTGATGACAATTGGTACAAAGATACTAAATCTGATGATGATGACCTTGAAGGAATAATGGACTACCTTGAGTTACAAGGATATGATGGGTTTATTGACATGGACAATGAAGCCTATGAGCAACGCAGATGTAAATTGATCGGGATACCCTACAAGAAATCCCCACCTATCCTTACGGAAAAATTTGAGGTAATTAAATATTCAGTTGGACCGGACGAAAACTTCACTAAGATAGAAAGTCGAGAGAGAAAGGAATATTGTCGCACCGCCACAAATGTTGCTTGGATAAGACATAACCTATTAAAGGAAATGGACGAGCGCGGGCAAATCCTTCATCAAACCACTTGAAGGGCGTGGCAGTGAGTCTAACTTAAAGACTCGATAATAAACAAAAGTGCTCTTTCGGGAGACAACCCGAATTATCCCTTTCCTTTTATTTTCTTTTATTTTGTTGGTTTGGTATGTTTTGTGTTAATGATTTGCAGGTTCTAGAGGAAGCTTTATGTTGGGGAACTCACTTTTGGACTTTTACACCAAATAAAATCCCCCAAGACTTAGCTACGGCGTAGCTCCAACCATTACTACGCCGTAGCAACCCCCAGGTGTCAGTCTGGAGTATTTTAGCAACTACGGCGTAGCAACACATTCTGGCTACGCCGTAGCTTCCTTCTGTACCTAAAATTTTTTATTTTTACAAATCATATTTTAAACTTGCATTAGTTTTTAAATGAACTTTGTGGGTGTGTTCCCTGTAAACCCTCACGAGACTTCACTCGTCCACTTGGGACACCAAGTGGTTTAAAAGGCTTGTTGCATACGCTAAATACAACCGTGATTCCTACGAAAGTGAGTTAGGATTTTTATTTTTATTTATTTTTCTTTTTTAGGTTTTATGCTTTTGGTAGTTGTGTGATTTCAGGGATTTGAAGTTTGCTCATTAGGCGAAGTGAAGGCACGTTTTCCAACATGATCCTTCTATCATTTTCAAGAGCAAAATTCAGGGAAGTTCTCGTTCCAATTCTACTTTTTCCCTTTTAATAATTATTTTATGTACAAAAGGGACTTTGTACAACTCAAGTGGGGGGACGGGAGTAGAATTATAATTTGAACTTTATGTTGCCCCATTTTTCTAGTTTATTTTGAAAAATTATGCCACTTTTATAACTTTTGACATGTTTTTCTGAACCTAACTAGAATAGACCTTAGCCGAGTACATTAACCCTTAATACCATGGTGAGGTTTAGCCTATTTCAGTTTCCCCTGTTTTACGCCCAATCCACCAAAATTATGAGTGTGCCGGTAGTTTGTAAACTTTAGAACTTGGCCTTTACATCATTTTGAAACCATATACGAGTAGTGTATTGAGATTCCTTGATACATTTGGAAGAAACTTTTTAAGAAGGCAATATTTTAGGATTATCACCCAAACAGCCTATATGTGTGTGTTTATCGATTAGTCACATTGACTATTCGACCCCCATATTAAACCCTTTGTTGCACTCACCTTTAGTGCAAGATACCCCNATTATGAGTGTGCCGGTAGTTTGTAAACTTTAGAACTTGGCCTTTACATCATTTTGAAACCATATACGAGTAGTGTATTGAGATTCCTTGATACATTTGGAAGAAACTTTTTAAGAAGGCAATATTTTAGGATTATCACCCAAACAGCCTATATGTGTGTGTTTATCGATTAGTCACATTGACTATTCGACCCCCGTATTAAACCCTTTGTTGCACTCACCTTTAGTGCAAGATACCCCTAGATACACCCTTTTGAGCCTATCCTTTCGTTTCTTACCCATATTATTGTTTCGATACACCTATTCGCCTTAGCCTACCGTATAGTCTTGGTTTATGGTTGGGAAGTTGCCAATCGTTCTAGTTTGAGGTTCAAGTCAAGAGATTCAAGAATCACACTTACGTTGAAGACCCATCTTTGAAGATCATGAGAAACCCACTATTGTTACATGTATAGTTCATCTCAAGTGGGGGGATATATTTATTTCTTGTTATAAAAACAATGTGATATTCTATACGTAGATAAGTTATCTTTGGTGCAACCTTTTATATCACCGTATTTTGAGCTTTGAAAGAATTAGTATCGAAGAGGTCACTTCGGTCACATATGAAGAATGAAGTTGTTGGTTCTTAATCGCCAACATGAAGACCAAGTGAGGTGCCATTCATGACATCCGCTAATGGCACACACTTGTTACATGATCCAATTTTTGCATTCTGAAGCTTGGACTTTGGATGAACAGCAAGTGGCAGCAACTCGGTTATAGGCTAAGACTATTTGCTTCCTTTTTCTTTTTACACCATTATTGTGCATCCCATGTCTTATCCTAGCCTTTAGTTGTGAATCATGCTTAGGTGAAGGATTTGAGCAGTCATTGGTGTCTTGCCCAGCATTCCGGTCATGTACCATTGCCTTTGTCTCCTTTGCCGTAGTATGTTAGTAACAACACTACACCCATAAGCCTTATATATGTTCACCCAATATTTCCTTTAAAAATTGTTTCGACCTTAGCTCTAGTGGTAGAGATTTGTGTAATCGCCAAGCTTATGATAGAATACATTCTATGACTGTGCGTTGAGTGATCACCCCGAAATTAACAGTTAGATTAGGAGAGAGAGAGAGAGATGAGTGTTTGTTCCCATTTCGTGAGGTGTTCGGCTTTGATATATTCTGGCATAGGAAGTTTTTAGACTCATATTTTCCAGTTTCTTGGGAAATATCTTTTTAAAAATTATTCTAATAAGGTCTACTTAAGGGCAAGTAGAGTTCAAGTGGGGGGATATTTGATAACATCAAATAAGTCCATGATTTAAGTGTTAATTTCCCCCTTAATTACTCATCTTTTGTATTTATATGTTAGGATATATACTCTTATTCGTTTA
>LBNU01033204.1:34741-44777 GCA_014162995.1 Artemisia annua
TAGAAGTTTTCTGTAAGTAATTAAACCCTCTTGCTACATTATTTCACATTCCATTATTTTTACCACTAAACATTCGCACAAACCGCTTTCAATTATTTTACCGATCTTTTACGGTCAACCTACAAGATGTTTTATTACTATATTTTGAAAACTAAGATTTCGACGTTACCACCATTTTATAAATAATAAAGTAAGTTGTTAATGTCAATTGCTATTTCCTATTCTTACAAGGTAGTTTTAATAAACTAAAGTATTTTGAATAATCAAAATGTTTTAAATGAGAAATTGTTTTACAACTCATTGCACAAGCCTTCCCATTATTAAGTAATAAATTGATTCGCTACCTTACTACCATATCATAAACCAAAGAATAGTTTCATAAAAAGTTTGTAAGCTATGACGCACTTATTAAACTATGATTTTATGATTATTTTATGAATGATAAATCATTCTCCATCTCTTTATCCGCTATCCTACAAACTATTTTATTAAATGTTTTACATGAGTGTATTAATATTTTTATGATTGATAAATCATTGTTCATTACTTTATGAGCCTTCGTGCAAACTATTTTATCTAGTATTTTACATGATTGTTTCATTAATTTATAAATGAAAACTTGTTCTCTATTATTTTATAAGATGATCTACAAAACTATTTTATAGGAATTTTACAATTACCTAATGAGCCATATACGGCCATGAAAGTGTTTTCATGCTATTACTTTATATATTTGATAATTTTCCTTCTTTTCAAAGTAAACCAAACCCTGGAAGTGGATCCCACACCTTTTTCCGAGATTATAGATGACAACCTACCGAGCCTGGATATTGTTTCATCACTAATAAGTTGCCCCACTCGTTCCGTGCGATTAGATTCTCTGATTGGAGTGTAAATGTCGAACTAGATTTCCAACATACCTGCACCCTTATGATACCATGCCTTCTAGGAGTTCTAGACTACACATGCTCACAACTCGTTTCTTGTATGTGACTTGACTTCTATACCGGAATACCAAGAGATCTTAGCCTGTTTAACGATTATTGATGCTCGACCTCACCTTGTGAACAAGAAGGAATTTTCTAAATATATGTTGGAATTGATTTAAGCATTTCGGGTCATGAGTGTAACCGTTTAAATCATGATACCTTTTAGTGTTGAGTATTTCTTTTCAACCGTTGGTGCAACAATTTCGGTTAGGATACCGTTTGAANTCAAAACTATAAATGACATTTAATTTAAAGGAAAGCAATAAAAATGATCACTACGTGACCAAGGCTAGCCCAAGGTGGTTTTTCTTCTTCCTTCTCCTCTATTTTATAGACCCTTTGTGTTCCCCACTTGATTCTGAGCAAATCCCACTTTAAATCTTGGCCTTTGGATGTCTGCAAATGATCTCAGCCTTTGATTTCCATTTTGGCGCCAAAAGTCTATAAGATAACTTGTAGCCGAAATTTTTGCATTAAATGAGAACTAGTGGTCTGTAGGTGGTGGTAGGGATAAGGTAGAGTGAATTGGGTGGCCAAGTTGGGTGAAAAAGGTGGAAGCATGAGGTGGAGTGGTGGTTTTGGTGTCTGGTTTTGGTGGGAGAGGGAAGAGGGAAAAGGTGGGTTTGACTGGGGTCAAACCCCGTTTTATTTAAATGGGGTGGTTTGGGCTACGGGTGAAATGGGCTGGGGTATTTGTGGGTTGGGTTTATTTTGGGTTATTTAAGTTATAAGGATCCGTTTGGTTTTAGATTTAAACAAGGACCAAAATTGTAATTTTGCCAAACTTCAAGGACCTGTATTGACATGTTTCCAAAATTATCACAAGGACCATAATTGCCATATGTGAATAGTACAAGGACCAAAGTTGTAAAATTCCATTATTTAAACCTTTAGGGACCATTTATGTAAAATTTGGATTTTTGAGGGACTAATTATGTAATTTCCCAAAAGTTATCAAAAATGTTCCAAATTGTATTTTATGAATAGTACAAGGGTATTTTGTGATAAAATTCCATTTTTAAATACCCAGGGACTAATTTTGCCATTTTTGAAACTTGAGGGGTTAAAATTGCCAATTTGTGAAAACTTTTATCCAAGGACTATTTGTGAATAATTTTGACTTCCCATGGACTAAAGTTGAATTTTCTTTCATTTAAAACCTTTAGGGACTAATTTTGACAATTCTTGAAAGTTCAGGGACTAGTTTTGCCAATTATGATAATTCAGGGACTGAAAGTGACACTTTTGTATATTTTGCATGTTTTTCACTTGTTTTCAATCTTTTTGTTCCTGAATCACATAAAAACACATTTCAATGATATTTGTAACATTTTGTGGTTATTTGTGTGTTTTTGGTCGTTTTTGTGGGTTCAAATGGTAACAAAATGATGAGTATTTGCACACTCATCAAGTATATACAACTGATTACTTCTGTTTCTACTGAAGTGGAATACAAGTGATACTAATGACATCTACTGAAGAGAAAGACAAGAAGTGTTGGAAAATACTAATTCAAGTTCTTCATTCATTCAAGAAACAAGTTACAGAGTACAAACAACTTCAAAAGCAAATAAAGATCATTCCTATACATTTTCAACTACACAAATCCTAAAATTCTATCATTCATATTGCAAAAGCCTGGTGGATATGCATGTCCAGTACGATGAAGAAGCTGAAGGTGAAATGGAAGGATGGATTGATGAAAATGTTGATGATGCTCAAGAACCTATGTTTGGTCCCCTGGCAACATCATAGTATCTAAATTTGGTCTCTGGCAACATCACACAATCTTCTACTCCATTTTCCCTTTCCCTTTCTCCATCATCTCTGCCTCCTTGCCCTTTCCCTTGGGTCCATGGTATGAAGCACCAGATCTTGGAGCAGGAAGACCAATCACCACCTCTCTTGATTTTGGAAGTGGAGGGTTAGAACTCCTTGACAAAGGCAATTACAATGGTTGTAAAGATAGATTGGCACTTCTGGTCCTTGTTCGAGAGCAAGAAGAAGCCAATTGGATGGATGAAGAAGAGGCTGGTAAATGTTTTCTTTTGGGATCATGAGGAGGAAGGAATGATGGGTCTTCTGTTGATCCCAGTTGAGCAATTGATCTAATATTATTATCTTAGATAAACCAAGACAACAATGTATAGAAGCTGACTTGTTATAAACTTAATCAATATGTGGAATTTATTGATTAACTTAAGAGGAACACAAACACAATGATATCACCAATTAAACACTTCAATATATTAAATACGAGCACCCTGAATAGTGCTAGGGTTTTGCAACCTTGAAGTGAATACACTGCTAGAATAATTCGTACTCTAGTCTGTAACATCTGGGAATTTTCCTAAATTTATTTTACGAGCCAAAACCTTCACTTTTGATTTTCCTTGGCTTTTGAGCTTAATTGAACTCGTTTGGGTTTGAAAAACCGTGAACCACCCTATTAAATGCGAACGTTATTCCTTTATCGACCCGGCACAACCTAGAAAACTTGAATCGTATTATTTTTGTCAAATTAAATTGAATTATATTGAGTTTGAGAAAAATATTGAAGTTTATACTTGATTTGATGGGAAAAACAATTTCGTGAACAATGGCGCAAGTTTCGTAATTTTTTTCGAGTCCGTTTGCTATGTCATTCGAGTCCCGAACCGTTTTTATAAAAAGTTTAGCCTATTGGCAAGAGTGGTCCCTCGATTTTATTTTTAAAAACTACCCCACACTTTAATTAATCACAAAACCACCCCATACTTCATAAGTATATATACCCCCAACAAATTTACTTCCTCCCATTTTAATAAATAAAAACACACACACACCCTTGTTTCTCTCTCTTCTTCTTTCTCTCTCTACACGCCGCCGGCCACCCTCCCAAACTCCGGCCACTTTTCCGGCCACCGGAATATTTTCCGGCCACCTCACGCAACACCACTTATATAGATTTGTAGATCGGTACACCCCCGACTCATCCCCGCAACCCGTTTGTCCTAAAACTAACCCACGCGCCCTAGATCTTGAAAATAAACATTCGACTTTCGTATATTCCGGCCACCTTCGTTCTTCCGGCGAGTTCTTGGGTATTCGAGCCATCTCAAATCTATTTTACTCATGTATTGTTAATAAAAACCCCATAAAACCCTAACCCTAATTTCGTATTATTATTAAACCGATGGTTTTGATTATATTTTTTTTATAAAAACGTGTTTAATAATGTTTAAAAGGATGTAACTCGTGTGGTTTTGGTCTTGGTTCGTTTTGGTGTCGCGACTCGGTTGACTCACCGAGTCAACTCGGTGACTCGGTGAGATTGTGGTTTTATTCATGTTTGGTTCGAGTTAGGAGATGAGTAGAGTTATAGTTTTGGTTGTTTGGATTTAATTTAGGTCCGTTTGGTTGGTTCAAGTGTCGGCAGCCCTAGCCACCACCACCGAGCTATGGTGGTGGTGGTGGGAGAGTATATTATTAGTGTTTGGTTGAAATAATTGTGGTGGTGACTTGTTTTGGTTGTTGTGTTTGGATTCGGACGAGTTTGGTTAGCCGAAGGGTATTGCGAATTGGTTTTGTTGTTTATTAGATTAGTTGACGGGTTAGGATTAGAGTTTGGTATATTCGGTCGAGGCGAGATATGGGATTGTGGATTGATGTTGTTGTGTCGGGATATGGTTTAGTCTCGGATTGGTTACATATTTGTTTATAACCTTATTATTATTATTATTAACATTATTAATATTATTATTATTAATAATAAACACATTTTTATAAATAATATTACTATTATTATTACTTATATAAACTTAAGACGTAAACAATATTACGTATGTTTTATTAAACACCAACTATTATTATTAATATTTCTAATTACAAAACTTATTACTTCTATTATTATTGTTATTGTTTACCTTAAACGTTTAAACGTTAAACTAATAAAATGGAATGATAAACGGAAACTTATATATATATTGATATCGTTACTTATTTTGGTTAATAACGGACTTGAATATCCGCGTTGATGAATTGTATTATGACTTGTGACTTGTATTGGACGTTTGGATTGCGGCTATGGTTATTTGGACTTATGGACTTTTGGTACACGAGACGGTAGGGTACGTTAGGCCTTAAAGATCTTAACGTACCTGGAACCCGAACTTAACGAAATGGTCGATAAACCTGAACAACTACATGGACACGTGATGATATATCCAATCATATTAATATTTACATTTATAATTATTATTAACGATTATTTTGTATATAAAAGAGTCGCTGACTCGGAAATGCTTTATAAACGGGCAGGTCATGCCGAAATTTACAAAAATTACTTATTATCTTTAGTTTACTTTACGATTATATTCTTATCTAATATTTTGGGAAAAGGGTAAAACCGAGACTATTAGGATTGTCCATCTTATTTGTTCGTGTCTTTCATTCTTTTCTTCTTCTTTCTTTTGACGGAGTATTCTTCGAGTCTTCTTTTGTTTCTTGTATGTTTCGAGGTTCGCCGACTTATTTTTTCTATCTTTCTTCCCACACGAGACTATTTTGGAAAATGTTTTCTTTCAAACGCATTGGAAACTAAACCTTTTCATAATAAGGATATTCGATGAACGTTACTTTATTTACTTACATGAGTATTATTTCTGATATGTATTAACTCGTTAGGTTTGTGGCCGATCCATACTGTTGTGCTTATGTTTTGATGATGATTGTGCTTGGTGACTTGTGCTTGTACTTTCTTGATGCCGTTGTGCTCATATTTCTTGAGGCTCTTACGAATTACTAGTTGAGACTAGTTGTGATCATATTGCATTGCTGCGTGTTCAGGTGAGTCCATGCCCACTTTTATCTATTTTAAATTTCTTGCCAAACTCTTGGGGTGAGATACATGCTTGTTTTTACTATATGATCAACAATGGTTTGAAACTGTTTTATTGAGCTTTGAACAATATATTCTGGTACTGTGGTGAAGCAGGTAGCCATTTTGTGAAAGCACTAAGTATGTTGTGCCACTATTAGTCCCTCGATCATGAGCATTAATCACTTTGCGAGGTGAGCGCGATATAGTATGATAGGGCCTACTAGAATTGACCTTCCCCTCCTTTTGTCCGATAGGACAAATTTGTGGGTGTACTTTTGAGGTTGGCTAGGTGTTTGGCAGCACCTGCGTTGGGGGCCATTTGCAATATATGAATCCGCGGTTATTGTCGAACGTTATTTTTCAGTAACAGGCGTTACTGGTGTTGGTGTTGGTACACGCTTGGTGTCATGAGCTTAGGTGGCTGTAATGTTTCGGGCGAATAACTACGTTAGCCCCTTTCTTGAGATACTTGAGAAATATTGTTGATGCAGAATTACTTTCTTTTAAACGTATGGATTTCACTACACCTTTGTGTTGATTTTTAGCATGTTTTATCTTCATGTTATATGTCGTTGCATATATTACTTGGTAGGCTTGGCAAAGGGGCTCATGGCTGTTGGTCATAGAGTCCGATAATGCCGTTTGGGACTGTTTAATTCTTATTTTGAATTATCGCTTCCGCACTACTCCTTAAACTATTGTAAATGAAGGTTTTCAATTATAACTTTTCTTTAAAACGGTCTTATAATAAACCGTTCTTTGTACCGTGTGTTGTGGGATAACATCGGTAGCACCTCAAGATTGTAAGCTTCCGCTGATTCGGTTTTCGGGGTTTACAGATGGTAATCAGAGCCGCCAGGTTATAGAGAACTGGTAATTTTCGAAAAACCAGACTTATAGAACCATTTTTCCTATGACAAAGCGTGCCTGCCTGCCAAAGCGATGCCTTCGGCGTGTGAATTATAATTGAGGATATGATTGATGGTATGATTGGGATTATTTGATGCCGGATACTTGGTTGCATCTTTGATGAGATATGTGGCCTTATTGACTTGATGATTGAATGCTGCGCCCATGTTTCACTATTTTGCTATGAAGCATTGTTTATACTTACGTTAATGCAACCGCACCTATCAACTGGAGTTTATATATTTCCTTGGCGTAATCTCATTAAATTTGATTTCGAGTTGAACACTCGTCATGATTTTTCAAAAAGATTTTAAGAAGAGAGACATGGTGCTAGTATAAGCTAAAGCGGAGTATAACTAAAATTCATCGATCCTCCGGTTGAAAGTAGATTGATCACCTATAATCAACCAGGATAGTAGGGACGTGCTTGATCACCGTACGTCTCAGGATGAATTTCGCAATCAATGCCGGATTAAGTATAACAGAATTATGTTTCGAAATGATTTTTCTTATATTTTTGGAAAATGGCAGTTTTGGCATATTTACAACTATACACTGGCATCCACAACTCTCATGAATTGAACTACACCTCTTGAGTCGTTTGCAGTCTTTTTATCTAATATGGGAACTCTTGTTCGTCACCATCTGATATTCGTTTACTCGGGTCAGGTGAGACCCGATTGGGGGGGGGGGGTTTCAACTTTTTGTTTTGAATTTGAGCTATTTATCCTAACTCGTTCGATATCATGTTGGGCACACTAGTATGTTTTGAGAATGATAGTATCCATCGAAGTTTCACGTGATTTTTGCATTCGAGTTATCAAAATATTTCTATTTGGTTTGGCTCGCGTTTTGAAATTGGATTTCTCCGAATTCGTAAATTTGGATTTCGTTGTGGTTTTGGAATGGTCTGCCTTGGCCTTGTGATTTGTTTTTGAAATTTGTATTTTGGTCTTGTTACAACATGAAGCTTTTAGGGGTATGTTACAGCTCTTACCGCCCCAAAACATTTTCATTCTATTGATGAAATCCGGGAATTGATCACTAGATGTCTTTAGAATGACCGTAACCATAGCGGCTGGTAAGAATGAATCCTTTTGATGAAAGTAACACAACGATATAACCAATGAACCTTGTCAAGACCTAAGAAAACTTACAATCAGGCTGATTGTGAGCCTAAGCAGGAGCCTTAGGAACCTATGAAGGCCAACCCCGAGCCCTAAAATCCTTGGAAGATACCTAACCGTTTTACTTACCCTTTTGGGATACCAGTGTTCTATTTTACCACCTTTATAAAACGAATTGGCTACGATACGATATTTCAAACTAATATGTATACAGATTGATACGATATTTTGAAAACATTATTTCAGGAAACTATTATGCCACGATATTTGGGTACGGCTATTTTTTAAGCATACTTATTTCAAGTACCATTATAAATGTTAAAACTTTAGTTTTCTTAAAATTGAAGACGTGTTTATAGTAATGATACTCTTGAAACCTCTTTTAGGGGTATGTTACTTGGGTACATTAATTTGACAAAACTATTTTGGGTTTAGCCATTTTTAAAAGTCAACATTGTTTCACTATTTCAAAAATAAATCTTATTGGCATATAAATCTGAAAACAATTTCGGATACATATTGTTACACTATTTGTAGAACTATTTGAAGTACATTCTTGTTGAGCAGCTCGTTTGAAAATGCACCACCTTGAAACATATCGTTTTGCGTAGCAACACTGTTTGGGAAACAAAATTTTGAAAACATGAGCACTTTGGTATTGCCTTATCCTCACCTTTTCCCCTACCCTTCCAAATTGTAAGGAAACTTGTAATATGCCACCTATAAACCAATGAGTTGAATGACACCTTAGTTGCTTGAGAAGTAACCCGTTGATTGGAATGATACTTTTGATTGTTTGATCATTTGAAATGAATAATGGAGATTGTAGACGAGATAATGCATTTATGAGGAACATGATGCTTGGTTTGCAAGTGGAGTTGTTTGTATGCGGCCATGTTAGGTAGTTGCCTTAATGATTCGTGTTTCGAAGCTGATGTTGATTAGGTGATTTAATTCTGTTTGATTAGGATTTTGAACCAACCCATGGATTGTTAACCGTTTACCCTGAGGATTCACCAAACCGTTTCAACACCTTTACACCCTTAAACCAGGGATCCACGCCGAATAGATACTCTTTTTAAATCCATCTTGTATATCCATTTTATTTGGTTAAAACAGGAGTCGTATGACATATTACAGCCTATTTATTTACTTACGCATTATCATATATGTTTAACCACTTTTCATTATGAGTTACATTTACAAATTTTCGGTAAACCGATGTCAATTCTTTTTATATTTACTAACTTCATTTCTACTACTCCAGCCTTCTTCCTGCATTACCCTCACTTTAACCTGGCCTTAACGCACAAGTCGTCATTATGGTGTACTCACTGCGTGTGTTATCCTTTTTCAATCTTACATGTTTTCNGGATATCTCGGGATGATGGTGGTAGTGGGATGGTAGTAGTCTGATGATAGGTGAAAAGTGGTGGTGGAATATAGGATGGTAGCATATAGGGATGTGGTCGAAGAGATGGAATAGGTGGCGGTACCACATCATCAGGTGGTAGCCACTGTTGTGACTCTAGGTACTGATCATAAGTAGGTGGTCCGTAGACAGTAGTGGTCTGATAGTGAACAGATGATGGTAATGGTAAGGAAGGTGATGCAGTCAATGATGGGAGGGTAGAGGTAACCGGTACTGGAGGTGGTATCTGAGGAGTAGGTGCAGTCTCATCATCCTCAAACGGCTCCGTCTCAGCAGAGACGTCACCAGAGGGTGCGAGAGATGGGATAGCAGGTGATAGTGGAACTGTAGAGGACGAAGAGGTGTCCTCTAAGTCTGAGTCTGAAAGGATGATGATAGGATCAGAAGGTGAAGACATGTCGCTGTGGCCAGGTCAAAATACAATAAAAAAGACATATACGTAAGTATAGGTATAAGTATAAGTAACTCGTATAAAATGAGTAAATAAAAGCATGCATAGTACTCGCCTAAGCACATCATGATGTAGTGAAGTGTCGTGACCTAGTGGTTATAGTCTAGGGTCAATGATGCATCCTAGTTCTCTATAACCTTGGCTCTGATGCCAATCTGTCACACCCCCAAAATCGGGTCGCAGCGGAATGGAATTCCGAGGGAGTGACATTCATGGAATACAAAGTACAAGGAAATAAAGAATGACCTCTAAGTGAGTCATTTTAAA
>LBNU01033204.1:50889-87138 GCA_014162995.1 Artemisia annua
CTATTCCTGAATCTTCGAGATAACCTAAAAAGCAATGTCCACTGTACTCGATGAACTGCCATTTGTAAAAATTTCCAATAATTCATTTCACTAATGAGATATGTTTAATTATCGTTGTGCTGTTAGTACTGTCGATTCTTTTAAACTGAGTTTGAGGATTTGATCAGATTCTGGACTTTAATTATTAGTAAAAGCTCACTCAATATGATCTTAACAAACAAATTCCACTATATTCATGATAGGATGTTGCTATGACTTTAGTATCAGATATAAATTCCTAAGATATATTCTGACAGAAGTCCAAGAATCCATTTCCTAATCCGCATCATAGAACACAATAATATTTCATTATGTTTACTTAACACTACATTGCAAAACAAATGCAACAGTAGAACCTAAAATCAATGGAAACCTACTCTTTTGAATTGATGAAAAACAATAGAATGCCGTACGGCCCATTAAATGTTCGCTCAATGACGATCAAATAGACATAATTGTCTATCTTATCAAGAGTCAGACTCATGTGAATTGGGTTTTCACAAGCTTAGGCCATATGAATTATCCAAAAGCGCACCAGCTCGTCAACATAACTTTTATCTGGCTCCTATCGGGTTTCGGCTAATATGCAACCTATATATATAGCTCAATATAAATTCTAAGTTCTTGGTGCTGAGTTACCGAAGTTTAACACAAGGTTATCGAATACTTGATTCCAATGATTATGCATATAAACAGCAATCTCGGCGGTCCATAAGAATAAATATTTGCAGCTTGTAATCGTCGTGGATTAACTATGTACGAACTCACTAATTATCTTGACACTTTAAATGCCAATTCATTATTCAATAATGTATGAGCTTACCACAATAGTTAAAAATTAATCGTCATATAATCATTGACATTTAACGAGGAGGAGGTATGGTTGCAAGCTTAAATACAGGGCTTAGACTATTGAGTTCTATAGAAGATTTGATGATAATGATATGTTACATTAGTTGTCAGCTCCTTACACTTTATCGTATGAATAATTTCAAACAATTCTTCACTATCGCCGTCCATGTAGTTCATACATAATATACTAGACGCAACATGCTTGAATCATTCCTCATAGGTATATTATCCATTAAACTATACTTGTAGCTTACTTCCCTCCATATGACGCTAAGGAGTATCTACAATGCCATGGATCTTATTAATACTCATAACTTGTTACTTAAAAATTGCAAGCGACTGTGCAAGGTGAAAATTTAGTACAAAATTGTTGAAAAAGAAGTTTTTGAGCTACAGAACGACTTCTCGGACAGGTTAACGCTCAGCAAACTTGATAACGGCTCTGTACCAATCTAGAACCGCGAGAGGGGGTGAATACTGTTCGTCGCTTTTTAATTTAAAAACTTATTCGAACAAGTGGATAGCAAGACAACGCACTATCACACACACAATTCAAGTAAAAAGAAAAAGACCCACGACACCTAGGAGTGTGGTTCCGGGATGCGGGGGGCGTTTATACCATCCGTACGCCCAGTTGCGAATCGCGACAGAGCATATGTGTTTATGTGGCTAGGACTTATGTGAAGGCATGGAAGGAAATACAAACAAGTGTTTTCCGAGAAGAAAGATATTTATCAATTTATTATTCAAACAATGATTGATACTATCCTAGATTCTA
Source organism: Artemisia annua (assembly GCA_014162995.1). Lineage (NCBI taxonomy): Eukaryota > Viridiplantae > Streptophyta > Magnoliopsida > Asterales > Asteraceae > Artemisia > Artemisia annua. The sequence goes on from LBNU01033204.1 coordinate 52,559, forward strand.
CAAGTCTATACTATGTGTTATGAACAAGTAAGTTTGACACAAATCATTCTACTACACTTGCTAGGATTGAAAGTCATTTGTGTCGAATTACTAAGACTAGATAAAATTTCGGATCACAACTCACTATTGTGTTGAAAATTTAATATCTACCTCTACTTGTTCAATTTATGTGAAAATTGCATGCTATGTGTCTTAGGGTAGAAAAGAAAAGAAAGGATTTTATGTAAACATACAAACTACTTATGAAGTTGAAGAGAATTCACGTAGATTGAATTCGGTATGGTATTACATATCAAACTAAAATACCCTATGATTAGACTTGATAAACTAAGTATTTCATCCGAAATCTTAGAAACTTATTTTGTCAATACAAGTGACAACAAGGTTTATCAATGTCGACACACTACACAATAAACTATAAACCGGAGATTTATCATACATGGTATATTGACTTTCTATACATGATCTATCTCTAATCTTGTGTTCTTGATTATCATACTAACATCTTTGAAAGAACACATCTCCTTGCAAGGGAAGAATCACAAGAACTTAATCCACTCTTGTGATTGTGTCGAGGGTCTTCTTCTTATACCCTTTCTATTACAATCGAGTCTCTAGGTTAGGTTAGGACTTGGTTGAACAAACACTTATTCTATCATTCAATTGTTTGTAAGGGAAGTCTTGTGTCTTTGTGACCAAGCCTAGATCATTGGGGATCTAGTTGGGTTTGATACTTCCGGGTGGAAGTTTGGTAGTTGTCTTTGTGACACTTAGGTAAAGTCGAATCGTGAGATTCTTTTGGGTGGTTTCCGAGGGCGGAATACCGTTGGTGAGTAACTCCTTCTTTGTGAGCATCGATATTAGGGAATATCGGTGGAGTGAATTGTAACGGTTAGTAATCCACCAAAAGGATTATACTAGTGAATAGTATCAGAGTCGCGGATTCGCAACTGGACGTACGGATGGTATAAACCTCCCCATCCCGAACCAGTATATATCGTGGTGTCTTTTACTCGCTTTATATACTTTGAATTGTGGGTATGATAGTGGTTGTTCTTGACTAAACCACTTGGTGTTCTTCTTGGCTTAAAGTTTTTTAAACATCTAAAAAGCCGAAGAAACCGTATTCACCCCCCCTCTACGGTTCAACAATTGGTATCAGAGCGGTATACTCAAGTTTTTGAGCGTTAAAACCTTCCAGAGAAGTCGTTTTAAGTCAAAAACATTTCTTTTTCAAAAATTTTAAAATCCTACGGTAATTTTTGAAAAAGTTGAGTATTAGATCCATGGCTCAAGAGAACCTTAGATCATTGGGGGAAAGTACAAGTGGTTATGGATACTCCTATGAGAATAATTCGAAGACATTTGGTGAGATTACATGGAGCGATAGTGAAGACGGTTCTACCGAAGAAGGACGCAAGATGTCATATAGAAATCAAATCTCAAGAGGTACATCTAAAGCCCTTTAGTTCAAACAAAACATTAAATGTCAATGATTTACAAAATAATAATTTGGAACTCATAGAAATGAATAAAAATTGGATTAAAGAGATAAAAGCTTTACTTAGAGAGAAGCGTATTCTGCAACAAGAAACAAATAAACTTGCTAATAGAGCAAAGGAACTTGAACTTAAAGTTGAGGCAATAAAAGTTGCAAAAGCCAAAGAGGTGGTTGAATCTTGCCTAAGTTGTGAAAAACTTATACATGAGGTTGACTCTTTGAAAAACAACTTGTCTAATCTTCAAGATAAAGCTTTAAGCTTTTCAAAATTCAAAAAGAGTAGTGTCATTTTAGATAATATGTTAAGTAAACAAAAATTGTCTCAAGATAAGGAAGATCTTGGACTTTCAAATACTCATACAAGTCAAAGCAAACCAATCATGTTTGTAAAAGAAAGTAAACATGTAAAGTCAAAATCCGTAATTCCTCAAACTCATTTTTCAAACACTCACGGTACTCAAGCACCCATTACAAATTATAAAACAATTTTACAAACCGGCTTCAAGTAATGGACTTGCTTACACTAAAACTCGAATCGACCAAAGACCACTTCTACCAACACCTAACTTACACAAACGACCTTCATTTCAAAAGAGAAAATGTTCATTCAATAACCGGAGGTCTTCACATCATCAACCATATAACTCATTTCAAAGGAGAGACAACTCCTACCCAAACCAAATAAATTTTAGACCAAACATTTATCAAAACAATAGACCAAGTTTTCAACACCAAAGTAATTTTCAAAATAATCATTGGTCAATGTTCTTAAGGTATGGTCTTGAAACACTTAGCGTCTTACTTCAAGACCCGAGGATGTTCAACTTGGGAATGATTTATACTAACCACAATGGACCCAACAAACATTGGGGACCAAGTTTTTGAGTTATATGTTTGTTAGGTATAGGCTTGGACCGATCTATTAGATTGTTGTAAGTGGTTGTTCCAAGCACATGACGTAGTAGAAGGTTGTTTACTTCATAAGGATCATGATGGTGTACATAAGTAATCTTTGAGGAAAGGTCATCGATTGTCTAAGCATCAATGGTGAATCTTTATCTCGTGGTCATCATCCATTAAAGTCGAGCTAAGTTTTCCTTTATGCTTATGAATCTTTATGTGCCTTATATGTTAGTTGTCAAAAATACTATGTGTTTAGGAAATATAGTTATGTGCTTAAACATTGCATAACTTGAACACATCATAATCTAAGTCTTAGGTCATTAAGAACATCTAAAAACAATCAACAACTAAACCCAAAAGAAGAAATTAAGTTTTAGAAGTTGCTTTAGTATTTTGATCATAATTTCTTCATCCGAACTCCGATTTAGTTGATTCAAAAGGCCACGGAAAGAGAAAAAGGAGATCTACATGTTGAGAGTAAGTTAGGATCTGCTCCTGGCGCGTTGGTGGCACGTCGACGCGCGGGTGACGCGCCAGCCTCGGTAAAGTTTTGCAAAATTTTTGAAAAACTTTCGTTTAGTGTCTATAAGTCTTAAAACTTGCTTTACACTTTCCAGTGGAACCCTATTAAGTCTTTCTAAACATAAAACAAGTCAACATATAATTAGAAATAGGAAGACAATCTTTGAAATTGAAGTAAGTTGTCTAGTTGGTCATTTGTTAGGTTCTTTTGTTTGCTCTTAGAGCATATGTGTTTATGTGGCTAGGACTTGTGTGAAGGCATGGAAGGAAATACAAACAAGTGTTTTCCGAGAAGAAAGATATTTATCAATTTATTATTCAAACAATGATTGATACTATCCTAGATTCTACAAGTCTATACTATGTGTTATGAACAAGTAAGTTTGACACAAATCATTCTACTACACTTGCTAGGATTGAAAGTCATTTATGTCGAATTACTAAGACTAGATAAAATTTCGGGTCACAACTCACTATTGTGTTGAAAATTTAATATCTACCTCTACTTGTTCAATTTATGTGAAAATTGCATGCTATGTGTCTTAGGGTAGAAAAGAAAAGAGGATTTTATGTAAACATACAAACTACTTATGAAGTTGAAGAGAATTCACGTAGATTGAATTCGGTATGGTATTACATATCAAACTAAAATACCCTATGATTAGACTTGATAAACTAAGTATTTCATCCGAAATCTTAGAAACTTATTTTGTCAATACAAGTGACAAACAAGGTTTATCAATGTCGACACACTACACAATAAACTATAAACGGGAGATTTATCATACATGGTATATTGACTTTCTATACATGTTTTGATGGTTTATAGGATCTAGTTTGTGCATCTAATAATAAAATATACACTTGATTTCTATGCACAAACAACTACACTCTTGGGATGTCTTGCATAAAAATACTTGCACTTGGTACATGCATGATAAGATGAAGGATCTATATTGTGTGAAATTAGAATCATTTAAATTCCAAAGGGATGATAAAGAATCTATAAACAATCAAGTATAATGGGATCTATTATGCATGCATAATTCTAAGAGCTAATTTGGGTTACTTGATCATCTAATTTCAACCAAAACTACCAACAAAGAATAAGAAAGCAAGAGTGAAGGTCAAGCTCAAGAGCAAGCAAAGGACTTCACCAAATTTACAAGGCAAGGTCAAGACGCAAAGCTTCACCAAAGGCGCGCTTGTCTTCGCTACGTTTGTAAGTTTTATTTGATTTCGGATTTTATTTGTCATCATCAAAAAGGAGGAGATTGTTGAGGCAACATGATCAAGATCTCCTAATGTTTTGATAATGACAAATATTCGAAACACTTAAAACATCAAACGGTAGCCTAATTCGCAAAATTCCATGTCTGCTGCTGGCGCGCTGTCGCGCCGGGGACGCGCCAGGGGACTGTATGGAATTTGGCGAATTTTCAAAGTCGGCCTTCCCCTTACCCGACAAATGTGGATCTTTCAATTCAGGTATGAATATGTTATGTGCTTAATTGAGAACACTCGAAAAGAGTTTTGAGATTAGAGAGATCCTATTTTTAAAGCACCCACTTTTGGAAAACGCCAACTCAAGTTTTCTAACACTTGCCTCTAGCCAAGGCCTTTCTAAACTTAGGTAGCTTATATATTTCACGTAACAATAGGTGAAAGCATCCATATGCTCATATCCCGTGCTTACGTCTTCTCTAATCAAGTAACGGGTTTACTCCTTTATTGGTCAAACTAAGTCCAAGGTCACTTTGCGTAAATGCATCCTTTCCCACTTGGGTTATGCTTTACATATCGGCAAAGCACTTGACTTGTTTGCACCAAGGTGTTAGTTGAGAACGTCGAGTCGTGGAAAGTCACGAGATATGAAACTATGGATTCTCGACGTATTGTTACTTGAGTAAATAAGTAACTTATGATTTTTCTCATCCTATATTCTTAATTGTCAAATTTCTTTCTTCTTAATGACAATTAGATTATTTACTAATCTTCTCTTTATTTCATTCTTAATATTTTCTTAATTATCTTTTTCAACAAATTACCACTCAACCCAAAACCATTTAAACCAAAACCACTTCCTACAAAACCATTTCCTACAAAACCATCAAACCCAAAACCATCAAACACAAAACCATTAAACTCAAAACCATCAAACCCAAAACCACCTTTCTCAAACCCTAAACCACTATTACCTCTTCCCCATACACTCTTACATATTCCCTTACATATTCCTTACACACATCACCCTTTTGTACTTCTTGTCCCCTCACATACTCCCACACAAATTCAAATTACACACACCTCCCTCACATACCCTCTTCACACACACTTACACCTTCTTACACATTCTTACACATATTCTCACATACTCCCACACAAATTCAAACTACACACACTACAATTCAAATTTCACACACTACTCACATACCCACTTTACATTCAAATTACACACACTTCCCTCACAAACCTTCTTCACACACACTTACACATTCTACCCCTTACTTTCATACCTTAACCCTTTCTCTCCAAGCAAAGCATATTCCCTTTGGAATATTCCTTTGTAACCCAACCTTGGTTAACCTCCATCACCAACACCCAACCTTGGTTATCTCTTAACCTAACCAACATGATCACTTAAACCTTCTCAACCCAACCATGGTTAACTTTCTAACTTAACCCTTTCTTACTTAACCATGGTTATCCTCTAAACCTTCTAAACCCTTAACCCTAACCATAGTTACACCTTAACCCTTCCCTTGTGGAATATACCATGGCATATTCTCTTCTCACTTATGCCATGTGAGGAATTACATTTACACCCCTTCCAAATTACCTTTTCTATCTCTTATACCCTTGGTAATTTGTTTTCTCTTTAACTACTTCACAAAATGTTTTTCAAATTGGCTATTTGAGTTGGTAAACCTTAGATTGATTAATGTTAAGGTTTAGTGTGAAGTACAATTGGGGATTTAGCAAGGTTAGGTATTTAATAAACCAACACCCAAGTTTTGGGAAAAACGTTACAGAGGTTCTGGCGCGTCACCCACGCGTTGACGCGTGGGCAGCGCGCCGGGCTCGGTAAATTTTTCCCAAGTTGGGTCTTGGCCTATAAATACCTAACCTCGCCTCTTGTATTCCTTACCCCTTGCCATTCTTCTTTCTCTCTAGATTCTTTCTCTCTAAATACTCTCTAATCTCTTTACCTCTAATCTTGTGTTCTTAATTATCACACTAACATCTTTGAAAGAACACATCTCCTTGCAAGGGAAGAATCACAAGAACTTAATCCACTCTTGTGATTGTGTCGAGGGTCTTCTTCTTATACCCTTTCTATTACAATCGAGTCTCTAGGTTAAGTTAGGACTTGATTGTTAAAACAAACAATCTTATTTATTCATTTGATTGTAAGGGAAGTCTTATGTCTTTGTGACCAGGCTTAGATCATTGGGGATCTAGTTGGGGTTTGATACTTCCGGGTGAAAATTTGGTAGTTGTCTTTGTGACACTTAGGTAAAGTCGAATCGTGAGATTCTTTTGGGTGGTTTCCGAGGGCGGAATACCGTTGGTGAGTAACTCCTTCTTTGTGAGCATCGATATTAGGGAATATCGGTGGAGTGAATTGTAACGGTTTGTAATCCACCGAAAGGATTATACTAGTGAATAGTATCGGAGTCGCGGATTCGCAACTGGACGTACGGATGGTATAAACCCCCCATCCCGAACCAGTATATATCGTGGTGTCTTTTACTCGCTTTATATTCTTTGAATTGTGTGTGTGATAGTGGTTGTTCTTGACTAAACCACTTGGTGTTCTTCTTGGCTTAAAGTTTTTTAAACATCTAAAAAGCCGAAGAAACCGTATTCACCCCCCCCCTCTACGGTTCTACACCCCCTTCTAATTTTCAACAATTGGCATCAAGAGCTACGTTACTCAAGATTTTTTAAAAGGGCAATCTATGCAAAGACCACCACTATTTGAACCAAATGGTTTTATATATTGGAAAAACCGCTTTGAAACTTACATGAAATCAAAAGATATAGATTTATGGTATATAATTATTATTATTTTTTGAACGGCAACTTAGTTGTTAGTATCCGAGCCCACAGTGACATCCAATTGGGCAGTATGCAAGCCTCGAACCTTTCTCCTTAGGGGATAAACCCCACTCCTGCTTCATTTATTTCGGGCCCCTAAAGGTCTATGGTGAGACTCGAACCTGAGACCTCTCCAAAGAAACCTCTCCAAGGTTACCCTTGGTGGCCAACTGAGCTTGCCCAGTTGGTTTTATGGTATATAATTATTGAAGGTGACAACAAAATAACTTTTAAAGATATTGCAAGTGGTAAAGATGAGGATAGCACACTTACTAAACATAGTGAGAATCAAAAGAAATTAGTAGCTAAAAATAATGAAGCCAAAATGATGCTTTATAATGATTTACCAAAGTAAGAATATGAAAGGTCTTTATGTGTAAAACCGCTAAAGATATTTGGCAATCTTTAATAATCACTCATCAAGGAACTCACAAGTTAAGGATAATAAAATAGATCTTCTTGTTCAACAATATGTACAATTTTCTATTCCCGAAGATGAAATTATTGACTGTGCATTTGCTAGATTTAACACCATTATCACTTCACTTAAAGCACTTGATGAATCTTTTTGTAGTAAGAACTTAGTCAGGAAATTTCTTAGAGCAAAAGTGATGGCTATTGAAGAATCTAAAGATCTTTCGAGCATGTCACTTGACGAGCTAATCGGAAACCTCAAAGTTCATGAAATGATAATGGCAAAAGATTCGGAGATACCTAAAGGCAATAAAGAAAAAGTTAAGTCCATTGCCTTAAAAGCTAGAGTTGAATCAAGTGATGATGAAGAATCCAGTTCGGATAGTGATGATGAAGAATATGCCATGGCCGTTAGAGACTTCAAGAAGTTCTTTCGATGGCAAGGGAAGTTTGTAAGGCAACCTAGAGATGACAAGAAATCTTTCCGAAAAGATCACGACAATAAGAAAGGAAAGGGTGAAAGAAAATGTTTTAGATGCAGAGACATGAGTCATCTCATAGGAGAATGTCCAAAACCACCCAAAAGCAAAACTCAAAGAGATTTTGTAAGTGGTGTTTGGAGTGATAGTGAAGATGATGACCAAGAGCCAAAGAATGAAGAGATTGCTCTTATGGCTCATGTCTCAAATGAGGTACATTCCGATTCATCTTGTTCTTCTATTGATGATGACACGTTGCAAAAAGAATATAAACAACTTTGTGAACTAAGCTTAAAAACCACAAACAAAAACAAATTTTTAAAAACTAAAAAGGAATTTTTAGAAAATGAAGTTTATGAATTAAAAGAAAAAGCCAAATGTTTAGAAAAGAGTAAAACTATTGACACGGTGTGTAAATCATGTCAAGAGCTTAAACTTGAAATTGAGAAATATAAAATCACACATGATGATCTCATTAAAAAAACTCAAAGTTTAAAAGGTTATATAAAAGTATTTCTTGTGTGGATGAAATAATGAAAATACAAAAGTCACCATTTGATAAAATGGGGCTAGGATTCATGAAATCAGGAACGTTAAATAGTCTAACGAAAAAAGATGAAAAAGCACAAGAAACGGACAAAACTGCTGCAGGTACCCACGGAAAAGACGGAACCAAAAACTTGGTTCCGTCCATTGAACCAAAATGTTCAGCGAGGTCCACAGCAGAACAGAAAGTTTCAATTTCGGNCATCATCAAAAAGGAGGAGATTGTTGAGGCAACATGATCAAGATCTCCTAATGTTTTGATAATGACAAATATTCGAAACACTTAAAACATCAAACGGTAGCCTAATTCGCAAAATTCCATGTCTGCTGCTGGCGCGCTGTCGCGCAGGGGACGCGCCAGGGGACTGTCTGCTGCTGGCGCGCTGTCGCGCCGCTGTCGCGCCAAAGAATGAAGAGATTGCTCTTATGGCTCATGTCTCAAATGAGGTACATTCCGATTCATCTTGTTCTTCTATTGATGATGACACGTTGCAAAAAGAATATAAACAACTTTGTGAACTAAGCTTAAAAACCACAAACAAAAACAAATTTTTAAAAACTAAAAAGGAATTTTTAGAAAATGAAGTTTATGAATTAAAAGAAAAAGCCAAATGTTTAGAAAAGAGTAAAACTATTGACACGGTGTGTAAATCATGTCAAGAGCTTAAACTTGAAATTGAGAAATATAAAATCACACATGATGATCTCATTAAAAAAAACTCAAAGTTTAAAAGGTTATATAAAAGTATTTCTTGTGTGGATGAAATAATGAAAATACAAAAGTCACCATTTGATAAAATGGGGCTAGGATTCATGAAATCAGGAACGTTAAATAGTCTAACGAAAAAAGATGAAAAAGCACAAGAAACGGACAAAACTGCTGCAGGTACCCACGGAAAAGACGGAACCAAAAACTTGGTTCCGTCCATTGAACCAAAAGGTTCAGCGAGGTCCACAGCAGAACAGAAAGTTTCAATTTCGGATCGTACTAAATTCGTTAAAGTCGCAAAGAAGCCTAATACTAGTGTAACTGAAACAAAACTAAAACCGGCTATGAAGATAGGAATAGGACTTGTTAAAAATGAATTTAGAACTAGAACTACTCAACCAAGGTCTAAAACGCCTATTCCCAAACACCCCTTTCGAAAGAGTAACTACAACACTTCACCTAATTATCAAAATGGTTGGAACCAAAACTTGCCTAGACAATATCAAATTCCAAATTACATGTCTTGGAACCCATATCAAACATTTCCATACATGAACCAAGGTGATGACGTCAAATAATATGATATTCTAAGTATCAATTTCCCTTCTTTATTGACCATTTTAGCTTAATATTGTCTATAGTTCTGTCTTATTACTTCACCTTTCATTTCAGGACTGTTAATAGGGTATGGAGCGGAGAATGGACGAAGATAGACTCAATACGGACATAAGCACCTACTACATAAAGACTACGGCGTAACTAAGTGATGATGTTACGCCGTAGCATAATTATGACATGGAATTATCCATATATTAAAGACTACGCCGTAACTAGTAACAGTGTTACGGCGTAATGATGACTACGAGGCCAACTTATGAAACTTATGAAGACTAGGTGTAGCACCACAGTTCATCTACGACGTAGCATGGTTACGGCGTAACTCAGCTCTCCAACTACGCCGTAACAAGTCCCATGGATAAGATCGTATGAAGATAACGTTAGCTACGGCTTAACTAGTTATAGCGTTACGCCGTAGCAACATCCTGGCCTATAAATACCAGACGAATTTTCACCTTGAAGATCATCTCCCCTTTCCCAAACCTTTCTAGGGTTGGGGAGAGCAACCACAGCAGAAGATGAAGGAGTTAGGAGTGAGAAGATGGAAGTTCTCGTCTACATTAATCATTTGTATTCGACTTTGGATTCTCTTACGCTTTTCCATAATCATTCGATGAATTCTTATTATTAATTCAAGTTCATTTCAGTTATTTGTTCCTTTTTATTACTTTGTAGAGATATCTTCTTTGTTCATTCATTTGCACTAGTTTCAGTAGTATTATAAGCTTGTTTGTATCTATTACGCTTTATGTGGTTGACTTGATACCTCAATCCATTTAGTAGTCTAGAAGAATTGACCATAGGACACTAGCCTGATAGATTGCGAGGAAATGGGAGGGATGACAACTGACCATATTGCCTTGTGTGAGAATTGACCACCTTACAAGTGGAGGTACTTAAGAAGTTAGAGAGATCTAAGATCCGAGAGGCGGATCTCTACCGAATGTGATCTATTATATTTAACGCTTAATGACTCAACCAAATATACAACCTTCACTTACTAGCATGGGGTAGTGTATGTGGTTCCGGAGGCGATAGGAAGGGAAGATAGACTAGGATGACTTTACCCTACGACTTCTAGTGATATTTATGCCACTGTACGTTGTGTATGAACTAGAATAATTTCCTGAATAGCTTGGATTATTACTTTATCTTTATACTTTGTTTCTCTTGATTCAATTCTGTGAATTGCAAACCAATGCATACTGCTCTATTCAACATTATTATCAACTTTTACCTCTCGTTGCCACATAACATACTTTGATCTCTTTCACAACAGCTCTTAGGGACGACACTCGGATTTATCTAGGCTCTACTACATCTGATCGGGTTCTCTGCCCGTTAGTATGTGTTTATCCTTGTATCTCTAAGTTTTATAAATGTACAACAAGATGAAAAATACGCATCACAAGGTAATGGTATGTTTAACCAAAATGGACCTATGAGATATTGGGGACCAAATGTTTGAGTGTTTTTCATAAATTAGGTATGCTTGAAAATAAGTTTGAAACCGGATGAATAGATCAAGGATAGTGGTTGCTCAAGACATATGACGGGAAACAAAAGCCTCTTTTCAACATATCAAGAATATGACGGAGGTAACGTTACTTTTGGTAGCAAGCTTAAAAGCAAAATCATTGGAAAAAAGGTACAATTTCTCATGACTCCCTCTCTATTGATGATGTCGCTCATGTTAACAACCTAGGCTTTAATCTCCTTAGTATAAGTCAACTTTGCTGTAAAAAGTATAACGTCCTTTTTAGTGAAAATGGAAGTAAAATACTAAAAGACGGTATAACTATAGCTAAAGGTGACCTTAAGAACAATGTATATGTCATGAAGATTGATCAAACATCTAGAGACAAACTTTGCCTCACATCATTAGATGAATCTTCAACTCTATGGCATAGACGTTTAGGACACGCTAATATGAGACTTATCCAAACTCTCTCCTCTAAAGAATTAGTTAGAAATCTACCCAAGTTAAAATATGACCAACACTTTTGTGATGCTTGCAAAATTGGTAAACAAGTTCATAGTAGCCATAAGGCTAAAAATATGGTGTCTACATCTAGGTGTCTATTACTTTTGCATATGGATTTGTTCGGTCCATCCACTATACAGAGTTATGGAGGTAACTTCTACACTTTGGTTATACTAGATGATTATTCAAGGTATAATTTGACAAAATTTTTGAAAAGTAAAAACGAAGCTTTTGACCAATTTGAAATTCTTAGTAAGAAAATTCAAAACCAATTAGGAACTTGCATTGTGTCAATAAGAACGGATCATGGTCGTGAATTTGACAATGAAATACAATTCAGAAATTTTTGTTATAAAAATGGTATAACTCATAATTTTTCGGCACCACATACTCCTCAATCTAACGGTGTAGTAGAACGTAAAAACCGGACTCTTCAAGAGATGAGTAGAACAATGCTTAATGAACAAAATATTCCACAAAAGTTTTGGTGTAACGCCGTTGACACGACAACCTACATTTTAAATCGTGTCTTAATTCGACCATTTTTAAATAAAACACCATATGAATTATATAAAGGTAAAAAGCCTACACTTGGATATTTTGGAGTGTTTGCAAGTAAATGTTTTATACTAAACACCAAGGATTACCTTACCAAATTTGACCCAAAGTCTTATGAAGGTATATTTCTTGGATACTCACAAAGTAGCAAAGCTTACATTGTTTAAAACAAAGAAACCTTAAGAGTCGAGGAATCGTTGAACATAACATTTGACAAAAGTCCACCTCTCTCTAAGACATCACTTTTGGTAGATGATGACTTAGTTGAAAGTCAAATTATTGAAAATCAAGATAACATAGATAATGACAATGAAGATGGACTATTAAATAAAGAAATTGTCAATGTTAAAGAATCTAAAAGTCATCTATTAGATAGTGTCATTGGTAAAGTTAACGAAAAAACCTTAAGATCAGAAGTTCAAAATGAAAGTAACTTCTTTTGTTTGACCATTGAACCCAAAAATATAAACGAGGCTATAAAAAGATGAATCATGGGTAATAGCTATGCAAAAAGAATTAAACCCATTTGTTAGAAATGACGTTTGGACACTAGTTCCTCAAACAAAAAGTCAAACAATAATTGGAACAAAATGGGTCTTTCGAAATAAAATGGTTGAAAATGGTATAGTGTCTAGAAACAAAGCTAGGCTAGTAGCACAAGGTTATAATCAACAAGAAGGCTTGACTACGATGAAACTTTTGCTCCAATTGCTAGGCTCTAGTCAATTAGAATTTTACTTACATATGCATGTGCACATGATTTTAAACTCTTTCAAATGGATGTCAAAAGTGCATTTTTAAATGGATTTATAAATGAAGAAGTTTATGTTGCTCAACCCCCGGGTTTCACCGATTTTGAAAATCCTAATCATGTTTACAAACTTAAAAAGGCTTTATACGGACTTAAGCAAGCTCCAAAAGCGTGGTATGATCGACTTAAGATTTTCCTAGTTGACCATAAGTACACCATGGGCTTAGTTGATAATACTCTCTTCTCTAAGAAGAAAGGTTCACATATTATCATAGTCCAAATCTATGTTGATGACATCATATTCGGATCAACTTGTCAAGAATTATGTGACGATTTCTCAAAAAACATGCATGACGAATTTGAGATGAATATGTTGGGAGAACTCAACTTTTTCTTAGGACTCCAAATTAAACAATTAGAAGATGGGATTTTCTTTAACCAATCTAAATACATAAAAGACATGCTGAAGAAATTTGAGCTTGAAGATTCTAAAGCAACTAAAACACCTATGTCCTCGGAAACAAAACTCACCAAGGATGAGGAAAGTGAATCCGTAGATAAAACTAAATATAGAGGAATGATTGGTAGTCTACTCTACCTCACGGCTAGTAGACCCGACATAATGTTTAGTGTTTGTTTATGTGCTCATTTTCAAGAAAATCCTAAAACAACCCATCTTGAAGCCGTTAAACGAATTTTTAGATATATCAAAGGTACTACACATTTAGGATTACGGTATCCCAAAGGAACGTGAGTAAAAACCACAGTGTATGCTGACTGGGACCATGCCGGTGACTATGTTGATAGAAAAAGCACAAGTGGTATTTGTACTTTTTTTGGACATTGTCTCACCTCATGGTTCTCTAATAAACAAACGGCTCTCACTATCTTAACAACTGAAGTCGAATACGTATCGGCCGGAAAAGCATGTCAACAAGCTCTTTGGATGAAGCAAGCTCTTTTCGACTATGGAATTCAACTAAACGATATCTTCATTCTTTGCGACAACAAAGGTGACATCGACTTCAGCAAGAATCCAGTCCAACATGCTCGTACTAAACATATTGAAATCAGTCATCATTTCCTTCGTGACAATGTTAAGAAAGGAAACATCTCTATCGAGAAAGTATCCTTCAAAGAAAACATTGACGATATTCTCATGAAACCTCTTAAACGAGAACCATTTAATCTTCTTAGACTTGGACTAGGACTTATGGAACCTACGTTATAGTTTTGGACGTTAGAATAAAATCGTATAAATCAAAACAAATCTTTTTTGTTTTTCCTTCTGCTGAAGTGGCGGAACCGTTCGACAACACTGGCGGAACCCTCATTTTGGTTACACCCAGTCCGCCAAACCTACAGAAGATTTTCTTTTTATATATTAAACCAAACACTGCTTATCCTTTACCATAACACACCAATAGTTACTATTCACTCCACAACACCACCACATACAAAAATTAGGTCTGTCCTTCATCCACCTTGCTCTTTAATCATCATTGTAAGTACTCTAAATAGAATTACACTCCTGATCTATGTCTAGGAATTCTATTTATGCACAAAAACTAAAAACTTGGGGTTATGTATTAAATTAAGAAAATCATGTAGAGCATTAGTTGTAAACAAAACTAATCATGTTTCCCATAGTTAGGAATTGCATTCGTAAAGGATATTATCATGTTTACCAAAAACACCCCATGTCAAATTTTTGTAAAAATTACTTCTCACAACTAGGACAAATATTTTTTTGTCACATTATTGATACAAAATAAAAACATTATGTTTAAAACATCACTTGCATAATGTCTCTTGAATGCTAAAGGAAATACATAACTAATATGTATTTTCGGGTACATTCAAACAAAGCTACATTGAATTAGGAGCGTTTGGGTTATCTTTAGTTTTATAACAAAATTTGCTTGATAAAACCTTTTGAGCATTAAAATGAGTCAAGATAACCACACCTCCACATTGTTTGCATATAGGCACACACTAGAACATCTACATTAAAATAGTTGTTAACTTAAACTAAAATGTGAAATTTTGTGTTTTTAGGAATCATCATGCCTCCCACAACACACTATGATCACAAGGACACCCTTAACTACCTTTCCAAACACCACAAAACCAAAGGCCTAACCGCCACTTAAGTCAAAGTCTAAGGCCTTAGAAAAACGCTATGTTTACGAGGGTAGAACTATTGACCCATCCTTCTTAGACGGTACAAATCTTCATAGGGAACTAGCCGCCATTAACTTTGATTGTCTCCTAGATATTGATGAGCCTTTTTGTCCTAGATTCATTCTAGAGTTTTATGCTTCCATCACCCTTTACACCAATGACGATGGTCTCATGTCCTTATCCTTCATGGTTAGTGGTCACATGTACAACATCTCTCTCAATGACTTTGCTCAAGTTCTAGGTGTTCCCAATCAAGGTGCTTGCCTTTATTCGGACAAACACTCACTCACAACTCTAGGGGAATAGTGTTGTTAGGTTGAAGTGTATGACAATTTAAGCCTAAAGGTGAGGGATGATTCTTTTTTTTATTTTTTTATATTTTATGAAAGCAGGTAAAATCTCAGTTTTTAGATGAGTGAGCGGAATTAGTTTCTAGTCAACTAACCCAAAAAGCTACTAATAATAAACAAAAATTAGAATAACAGAAAAGTAAATTGGTGAACTTCTTATAGTGAGACAAATGTGTTTACTTAGATATACTTACTCCCTAGTTATCTTTTATTGTATTGTTGAATGTCATAGTGCAGTTGTTTTAGTTGAAGCATTGTATTCCTTAATAACAGTCGTAGAGGTGTGCTACATTCCCCAACTCTATGAATATTGATTTCACCTACAACCGTAAGTCAATTACACAATCATAGGATCATAAACCTCCACTCATGCATTAAATTCAACAAGAAAATCCTAGTTGCACAATAGATTACATTTTCTAAGACATTCAAGCTAGTTACACAATGGATGTCAGCCAGTTTTCTTAGCCTAACGTGAAAAAATCAACTAAACAATAGACAACATAACAATAATCAATAACTAGGTTTCATTAGATCTAAGCAAACACTAAGTAACTTAAGCTATCATGTTAAAAGAAAGAAAATATAAACAATTAATCAAACAACACATAGATATATTGAATGATTAAATGAGAACTTAACTTTAATTGAACATAGAAGAAAAGAGGCTCTGAAAGCCTTACAAAAGCTGTGAAAATCGTACTAAGGTTTAAGTCTCCAAAGTTTCACACTAATGAATGAAAAATCAAAAAGTGTATATAGAATTACAAAGCTGACGACGTCAGGTTATAGATCCTGACGCTGTCAGACCGCCGCGATTAGGGTTTCTTCTTGTGCAAGTCGACCTTCTGAAGTCATCGCTTTATGTCTTCTGACGCCGTCAGGTTGAATCCCAACGCCGTCACTCTTTAAGTCTTCTGAACCGTCTCTTATATAATTAACACTAGTCGTCCTTCATGTAATTACACTTGACACCGTCAGGTGTAAAGTCTTCAAAAGTTCTCTGAAGCGACGTGTGTAAATTTCCAAGCTCCATCATCTTCAAGTGATGGCGTCACCTATTAAGGCTTGACGCTGTCAGGTGTGTTTCCTAATAGGTTTTCCACGACTTTGCTGTTTTCTTCACTTTTTAGCCCAAAAACGTCTAAAATGCTCCAAATTCGAAATCACGTTTAAAGTACCTAAAATGTGAAAAGAAATGATTTTAGGCAATATTTGATAATATAAACCTGATTTTAGGCTTAAAAAGGTATCAAATAAATCCTTATTAGTCGAGTAATATCGATTAATACCAAATTTGGAAAAAGATTTCAAGCAATCAGCCTATTATAGGAGTGATGAGGACAAGAGATGAGGAGTGGACTATGTAATGAAAAAGATGTTTGGTTTTTACAAGGAATGCTTAGAGCTAGGACCAGGATATAAAACCAAAATAAATGATAATGAGAATGTGACGGAGGATGGAGTCGCGTAATAGGGCATGACTTTGAGTCTAGCTACAAGACTTATAAATAAAGAAAAGCGCTTATTGGGAGGGAACCCATGTTTTTAATTGTTTGATGTTTTATTTTGTTTGTGTCATATATGCCTCATCAGAATTGTTTAATTTTCAAGTTTCGGATAATTTGTGAAAATGCTTTATTTTATTTTTAACCTCGTCTTAATTGCATATAAAGTTATTTTACAAAAAGATAAGCGTAAGGAAGTTCATATTTGTATAAGAAGAAAAAAATTCGAACATGAAAATTTACGATTATAGATGAGCATATATTCTATCTTGTTTGAGTCAAATGCTTTTATCGAGTCACAATGAATGCTTTTATAGAAATTTCAGGTTTTAATAATTATATTTTTCTAGAAATTTTCCAGGATGCAAAACAAAACAATCTATTAGGTCAATCCTAACAGCGTCAGGATTAACATCAGACGACGTCAGGCACTGTAGCAACAAATTTTTCCATATTTTTGTTTTTCTGTTAAAACTTAATTTTTGAAAATTTCTAGAATTTTTAAATTTTCAGATTTCTGTAGATATTTATTTTGCAAGCATTATTTCTTATTCGCTTTCTAGGATTTGTTTTTATTAAGTATAGTGTTTACTGCCGATTCTATGCAAGGTTTCGTGTTCATTTTCTTAGTGATTTACAGGTTACATTGGAAGTGAATCATATTATTGGACAATTTTATCTTCTTAGAAGAGTTAATCATGTATTGATGCGTGTTGTGTCATGTGTAGTATAGAGGTGTTTTATGTCTTATCAAGTTTTACATTTATATTTAGCCGACTTATCCTATAACATACACACTAACGAGCAATGTACCCGATCAATATGTAGATAGTGGTAAGCAGAGTGTCGATCACTAAGAGTCGAATGTAATAACTAGTTAATCTAATCAGTATTTTAATATTCTAAGTTAGTTTTACAACCTAATCTAACGCAAGGGGGGTTTTAGTTTGAGAGACTAGCACGATTTGGTTTAGATTAATTAAAACAGTAAATAAAACTAATGAGATAGAATTACAGCGAATGGCGAATACGTACACAGATAGATAATAGACAGAGATAGAAGGCCTGACTAATGATTAAGTACATTGTCACTTGTTTTATTTCTAGTTTTATATGATGAGTATCGTAATCTTTTCTCTCTCGTTGGATCTTAAGTATAGTCGAGCAAACCCTTAATGATTACTTATGTTTATTTTACTTAGCTAATTTGCACTAGAAAAGTAAACGTGGAGGGGGTATGGCAGCCCAAGCAAAACACAGCTAGACACAGAGGTTATCAATGCACATATAATAAGAACCAAAAAAACATCATATAAACTTTTAATCGATGGAAAAGAAATTTTAAGGGGACCAGTATGGTAGCCACAAGCCCATCAATCTTGATGGATTAAAGTTTACTATTACCATAAAACAAAACTACTTAATGAATTAAACACATGCAGGACCTTGTTACTGCTCTAAGATCTTTTTTGGGGAGTGTCTTGTGTTGCCTTTTCATCTGAATTCGTCACCTTAGGGTTTTGTTGCACAAAGAATTTATATGTATTATGGGGTATTTATAGTTTCTGTCTGAGGGCACGATGCAGCGCATCAACTAAGTAGATGCGGCGCATCTAGGTAACTTCGCGTGGGGTCTAAGATTAATATATTCTGGAATATTCGTACACCATCTTCAAATGTGGCGTATGTTGAATCCTTATGCGGCACATGTCCTTCAGCGTCTTGGATTGTCTTTGGTGAAGTCTTGACAGTGATACGCCGTATGTCAAAAGTATAATGTGGCGTATCTGGAGTAGAACAAGCTTGATCTTCTTCGTTGACCAAAGTTTCATATGCGGCGCATTCTTCAAAGTCAGGCAATGGTCTTCGAATTCATCTAAGTATAATTATACGGCGTATTTGTTTATAATGATACGGCGCATCTCCTTGATTTCAGTAGACTTTTTCCATCTTGATCAATTTGCTCCATATTTCGTCCAAATAGTTAAGTTTCACCAATTGCTTGTCTTTACCTGAGAATTACTAAAGTAAATGATTAAGTACCTATTCTCATACATAATATAATAAAACAAATCAATTAAATAGGATAAAGGATGACAATATAATGTATTTATTTGATGTCATCATGTATCCGTTTCCCATCCATAACGAGCCAATCAGGGGAGTAATAGTTTCTTTTATCTCTTTTATTTTTCCCGTTATCATATCTTTTGTTATTTTTTAGAACATTGAGGATAAAGTTCAATTTAAGTGTAGGAAGGGTAAAAAGGGACATCTTAGAAACTAGTTACTCATTTGGTATTTGTTTTATTTTCTAGTAATTGTTTATAAACCGAAAGAAATACTTGTAAAGGTAATTTTAGCACCAAATTTTAAAAATTTTATGACATTAACAAGTGAAACTTTAGTCTTAACAAAGCATCTCATGGATAGAAGTTATATAGCTAGCACAGAAACCCTACCACTCAAAAATTTCCACCCTAAAATGTGAGGTTCGTCTTTAGATATTTAGGAAAAAGCATTCACCTTTAATGCTTATGCATGTACCGGTAGTATATAGATTCTAGAATTTGCTTTTGTGATGCATTCCGAGATCACTGGTGAGATCGCATTCATGTGATTAGGATTGACTAAATGATAAGAGGCATCAGGATAACCCTTGTTTTAAACATGTTTATTATAATTACGTTGGCTACCTTGGTCAAGTAACTACCCCACACCCTTTCTATGTACTCATTTTTAGTATAAGATACCCCTAGTAAACCCCTCTGAGCCATCCTTTTCGCGATTCACGTAATATTTCGGTGGATTCTGAAATATTGATGAAGAGCATTGTTTACAATCCACCCCCAAATGTTACACCCAAATCGCCTTAGCATTCCTTGTATGTACTCATCTTTAATGCATTATTGTTACAACATTTATGTTAAGCCATTAGTTAATTTTCTAGTTGATTATATGGTTGCTAAGTCGAGTCATATCTTGTAAATACAGTTTTAGGACGATTGGGACTCATGGGTTTAGTACTATTTGTTATGGAGTAATGGGGAAGAAAGTCAAAAATTATTACCCCCATACGTACATTAACGTTTTAAGTATCCACGTGTTTTGATCCTCGCAATTTGGGTCATTAGTTTGTTTTTATTTATTTTAAAATTCAAGTGTAGGGATGCAACTATAAATCCCTGGATATTGATGTATTATTTTGCGGATGGTAGGGCAAAAATATATGAAAAAAAGAGAAAAGAGAAACATACGGACTACCATTCCGCCTTTTGCTTTTATTTGAGTCAAGAAAGAGCAAAAAAAAAACACAAAAATATTTAGAGTTAGTGAGTTGAGTCTCGGCTTAGCAACGCCAGTTTGTACTTGTAATTGACTTGCCACCAGTAAAATTCCCCTATATCCGTAAAACCGTGTTTTCCTTACCCTTACACCTAACATTACACCCCTTTAAAAGTCCTCTTTGATAGTTTATCCTAGGTGCTTACGCCAAAGCGGTGGAGGTTTGATCCTTTATCAAGCCTATGGTAATCTATGTGCTATGACAGGTAGAGATTAACATTTTAGTTATTTTGATTTTACCCTATGGTAATCTATGTGCTATGATATGGTGTTATAATTAAAATAAATAATTAAAATGTTAATCCCCAGAAGAACCAACACTTAAAGGGTGTAAGCAACGGAAGGTACTCACCCTTGGCCATTCTGTGAAGTTCACTTGTATCGTCAAACTTTAGATGTTTGATCCTTTATCAAGCCTATGGTAATCTATGTGACCCATCCTCGGATGGAGGTGTTACACCTACCCTGTTTAATCTAATCTGAGCACACCTACCCTATTTTTCCAATATGTGAGGATAAGACTTTTCGTTTTCCCATAATATCATTAAAATGAGTGGGTCAGTGGCTGTAGTAAACTTTAGAACTTGGCATTGTATCTTTTTGAAACCATTTTAATGAGCATTACACTGAGGTAACTTGGTGTGATCAGTGCAGCTAGGAATAAAGTCAATTTTTAGGATTAACCCAAAATAGCCCATCCATTCATGTTATGTTTGTGTATATTGACTTTTCACATTGATTAGTCAATCCCACAGTGAAACCCTTTTTGTTGCACTCATTATTAGTGTAAGATACCCAAAGTAATCCTGTCTGAGCCATTCTTTTCATTTTGTTCACCCACTATATGTTTGTTTCATTACACCTATCGCCTAGCCTACCTTGTAGTTTCTTTTAGTCCATTTTCGGGCGTTGTTAGTTAAATTTTGGTACTGGTGAAAGTCGCAGGTCTTGAATAAAGGGTATTGGAAGAAATTCAGGTTTAGTGATAGTTGATCTCAAGTTGGGGGGATGCTTTATGTGTCATATTGTGTTTCATTTTTATATACCTTGTCTTGCATCAAAAATTAAAAAAAAAAGTATATATATAGTATTTAAGCAAGAGTTTATTAGTAGCTGATAGTAATATAAATCAGCCTATGTGTCGTTGTAGCATAGTGGTAAGTATTCCCGCCTTGTCCAGCTGGCATTGTCTTAACATACCTGTAATGATATATTTGAACGGGGTAACATTATAAACCCATACATTTCTATCTCACCTTTCAATTTTAGTCAATATTTATACAATGAGGGGTTTTGTACATCTCAAGTGGAGGGAAAGGAGATATAAATGTGAGATTATGTACTTGGTCAAATTATGTGCTAATTTTACCCAAAATTTAAAAAAATTTATAGCACATAACTTTTTTTTCATTGATGATGAAGGCCAAGTTAATGCATCTTATTTGCCTAGTTTATGTGATTATGAGGCACTACACTACATTTTATATGCATTAACTCGTGTATTTGATGATTTTGAAGACCCCTTGACTCTTGACCTTCGGATTTTGCTATGGGATTGAATGCGACTAGTGACGGGGTGATTGTGGACTTAGGAAACTATTTTTTCATGTCTTTTTGTTTACAAGTATTAAATGTTTTCCCATGTCTTTATCATACCTGCATCATTCTTACCTTTAGAATGATTAACCCCATAAGCCTTATTGTTGTGTCAACCCATTTGCCTTTTGTAATAGCTGCATCTATTGACTCTAGTGGTGGAGATTAGTATCTTTGCCAAGCCTATGGTAAAATACTCGCCATGACTGAGCAGTTGAGTGATCACCCAAAAAATAAATACATAGATTAGTGAGTGAAAGAGTGTGATTTCAATTACCTGTTCGTGAGGTGCTCGGTGAACTTTCTAGCTTAGGTAGTTTTTAAATTCATATCTTCCAAGACATCTTGAGAGATATCTTTTTAGAAATAATATAAAAGGTCTACTTGAGGGCAAGTAGAATTCAAGTGGGGGATATTTGATAACATAAAATAATCCTGATATTTTTGTATCAAAATCCCATGTTTATTGCCTCATTTTGATTGTTTTTATATTAATCTGGTACTTAATTCATTTATATTTACATGTCAGGTTATTCGAGGCTTGGGAGTGGAAAAGATGCGAGAAAAAACCTAAAAGTACAAAAACGTATTCAGAAGATAGTTACGGCGTAAGTGGCAAGATTGAATTACGCCGTAACACATTATAAAGGCCAAAAGTTAAGTTTAATTGAGTTACGGCGTAACTAAGTTATTGAGGTTACGGTGTGAGATGGAAGAAAATATTAGCGAGAGTTCTACCGGCGTAACCTATTCATAAGGTTATGCCGTGGAGAGATTACAAGTGGTGGATAATATATGCTTGCGAAGATTTACGGCGTACGTTGATCGAAAGACTTACGCCGTAATTAATACCTTGGACGCAAAGGAGTTTAAGTCCAGGGGCTGAATTTGGGCAAGTTACATAAAGTTTATTTATTACGAGGACAGAAAGTAAAAATGACAAGTACGATGGAGGACTTAAGTTGGGCAAATCATATGATGTTCACAAGGACTTGCAATAAAACCAACAAAGAACGAGCAGGGACTAAAGGCGGTCAATTCTCATTACACTTAACAGAAGTTATCTATCATAAAGGACTGCAAGTAATTATGTCAAGAACGATGACGGGTTGAAACCGTATTATTTTTATAAGTATTACACTTATAAATACATTAGGACTTGAAATGAAACCAAGCGCTACTTCAGGGGTTAAATGCGGACAAGACCATGAAAATTTCAAAATGAAAGCAAAATAAGTACGAGACGCTTACGCCTGAATTGACATTTATGGCGTAACTTTGCCTATTTGAGGAATATCTTTATTAAAATAGTTACGGCGTAACTCACAATTAAGGTTACGACGTAACCTTGTCTAGGCCTATAAATACAGCCCTAATTCAGTACTTTTGAATATATCCTTTCACCCCTCTTCAAGGGACGATTAGGGCATGATGTCAGAGTATTTTCCAGCAGCAATTAACCACATTTGAAGGGAGAATTTACATGCAATCATCATCGTTATTAGCTAAAAATTAAGTAATTTGTATCAAACATCATGTCTAATTCAATCAAAGTTCTATTAATTATGGTTTATGCAATTTACATTATGATTGGCTAATCGATTTATGTGTTAGCCTAGTTATGAAATTATTGTTGCCATGATGTTTGTTTTCTTATTTATTATGTGCTTATGTGTTTATCCATCTAGCCTTTCTACGATCCCCGCCTTTTGGAAATGTGTATGCTAGGTAGTGTCTACTAGGCTAGCTTGAATTGACCAACGGACCCTAGTCGAGTAGGTTGCGAGGTGTGTAAAAATTGACCAAAGGACTACACATCACCTTGCGTAAGAATTGACCAAAGGACTACCTATTCTAGTAGACATGAATAAAAAATGCGGGACCTTGCTTGTATGTGTGAGAATTAACCAAAGGACCACACACCTTGGTACATAATAGGTCTAGATCGATAGCTGGCACTTAATGAGTAAAACCGGACTGAATGGCCGAATTGACCAAAGTAGGTACGGGTTTGGAATTATAGGCTACGCGATTTGACCAACTGATCCTAGTGACATTTAACCACCACATAAGGTGATAATAGACATTTGTAGGAAAACTAGGTTATGGCAGCACATCTTTCTCCCACTGATTTAATCTCAGTTCATTATCGTTTATTTCATTATTTTAATACAAATCAAATCAAAAACACTTTTTTAGTAACATCATAGGACTTAGATTAAAATCCGCCACATAGCTCTTGGAACGACCTCGGCTTTACCATTTCTAAACTACTCACGACTGGTTACACTGCCCGTTAGTGCCCATGTAGATCATAGGTAAGCGAGAATTTTAAATTTAAAACGTGATCTAGGTAAAATAAGCATCACATACCCTATGAACAAACATTTTCTGGATTTTGAATACTGTTTCGTAGTTTCTTGGGTATTGTACATCACGTACACATGACTACCAAATATATGAAGGTCCGAATAGTAGACTGGCTTTCCCGTCCACATCTCCATTGGTATCTTCAACTCAACTACAGTTGAAAGTAACTGATTTATAACATAACAGACGGTATTGATTGCTCCTGCCCAAAACGATTTTTCCAATCTTGCAGTTCTCAAAGTTGCTCTTGCTCTTTCAGACAAGGTTATGTTCATCCGCTCTACCACTCCGTTTTGTTGAGGAGTGTATACTGTAGTGAACTGCCTTTTTATTCCTTCTTCCCTGCAAAAAGTATCAAATTCATCACCAGTGTATTCACCTCCATTACTATCCTTAACCACTTGATCTTCTTTCAAGAATCAAGTTCAACCCGCGCTTTGAAAACTTCAAATGCATCAGACTTCTTCCTGATTGGGTATTTCCAACATCTCTTAGAATAGTCATCAATGAAGGGTACAAAATACTTTTCTCCTCCCAGGGATAGAACATGTGCTTGTCGTACTTTAGAATGAACCAATTCTAGAATAGAGACACTTCTAGAATTTGATGTCTTGAATTTTAGGTGATATTGCTTGCTAATAAGACAATGCTCATAGAAAGGTAAAGAAACCTTTGTGAGGCTTGGAATTAGCTTCTTTTCCACAAGAATCTTCATTCCTTGTTCCGACATATGTCTAATCTTTTGATGCCATGTTACAACGCAAAGCGTTACCATCTTCTAAAGTGCTAGCGACATTTTCCTGAGGATTAGAGTTATTAAAACTCGTACAATCCTTCCTCAAGTGACCCGGCTTGCCACATTTTTAGAATTTATAATTCTTCTTCATGCCTGTTTTAGATTTACCATGATTGTGACTCCCACTTGGGCCAAGTTCCATTGACCTCCCTCTCATCACCACCAAAGCCTCCACCTGTCTTGAACTGGTATGTCTGTCCTCCCTATTGTTGCACCTATTTTCTTCTTCCAGAATAACGGCTGCAACATCATGGAAGATTAGATAGTCTAAAAGAATATTACTGGTTAAGTTGATGAGAAGCTGGTTATATGAGTCAGGTAAACTTTGAAGTAGAATTTCAGCACGTTCTTGTGGCTCGATATTATAATTCAAAGACGTGAGCTTAGAAAATAAAGTACTGAGACTATTAACGTTCTCTGTCACCGAAGTAGGTTTCATCATGCGAAAAGCATAAAGTTTTCTCTTAAGGAAAATTGTGTTGTGGAGCGATCTTGCCTCATATAATCATGCAAGATGATCCCAACCTCATCTAGCCTTTCAGCAATGGCCGCCAATAATTTATCCTTTCTAAGGATAGCCTTCATCTTTAACTACAATGAGAAATTATTCCCATTGAACTTTTCGATTTCAAATTTCGCTGCCATTGCTACAATCACAATCTTTTTTTTTTGACAAAAGAAACTACTATTTGTTGAGAATAGGATCGGACACCTTTTGAGTGCATATAATCTTATTTATCTTTTGATGTGGAGAATCCACTTATAAGCAGGAACGGACACCTTTTAAGTGATGACTTGATTAGAGGTATACTTTTCGTATATTTCTTCATAAACCCACGTATATAATTAGATATTTTTCTAATGATCTTATAGCCTAATATATAATGTTATAAGTTTCCAACACTGGTCTAAAATCTTGAATCTCAAAAGAAGAGTGGCTAAATATGAAATGATATACAAATTGAAGGACTACATGTGTAACTTTTAGCAATAAGCAAAATGTTAGCTCATACTGAGACAATGTTCTACTTTACTAAACAAGATTAATTTACTAGAAAAATCACATTTTAACGAATAAACAACGATTTAACCTGCAATAATGCTTTAAGCTATCTTTGGTTTCGTGTATAAAATGTTGCCCCCTTTATTGATGGAATATATTGGATCGAACTATGAGTCCTAGGCTACACCTTTGTCATAAGCACTAAGTGCACTCGTTGAAGACCTCGCCGTTTCCACTCTGGCATGGTGCGAAGCTCGTGTTGACACCCACACCCACCCGGACGCAGCCTAAGGCTCATGTCTCGCCCCTACTCGTCTACACGACGAGGTAAATTTTTGACGGTTTGTCAGTTATTTATTTTTATTATTATTATTTTTTTCCTTTTTTTTATATTGAGTTTTTATTGTTTTGTAAAGTTTTAAATATAATTATTTTGTAAGTTGTGAATATGTAATGTTTTGTGTAATTGTAAGGTCTTTTACTAAACTTTTGACGTTTTTTAAAATAGGAAATGGAAATACATTAACATCTAAATGAAAATATATTAAACATGGAACTGAAATTACATCAAACAACGTACGATTAAAAGAAACTACGATTACAACATTAAACTACGATACGGTAATTAAAAGATTAAACTACGATACGGTAATGATAATAAAATTACGAATTAATAAAATGAATCATCTGAGACATAGCCCTCGTCACTCGAAGGCGAAGACTCTGGTTGAATAAGGCCTAACCCCATTGCCCATTGATATCGTGCTTCTCTGTTTGCCCACTCCGTACGAGCATCTTCCTGAGCCCTACGAGCAGCTGCCTCACGTTCTTCGGCTTCTTCAACCTCTAGCAAGACTTGCATATCTTGCTCAAAGAGTTCTTCATCAGTCAACCCAAATGGAATGGGTTGGTATTCCACCGGTGGATTGTTTGCCGGTGGATTGGGTTGTTATTGGACAACCGGTGGATTGGGTAACGGTTTCCGGTGTGAATACCGGAAAGATGTCTTCTGGTGGAGTGTTCACCGGTTCATTTGGAATCAGGTTGGAGCTTGGGAATTGCTAGGAGAAGTCGTGTTCATTTGGAAATTGTTGAGAGAAGTCACGGTGACTTGGGAATTGTTGGGAGAAGTCACGGTGACTTGGGAATTGCTGGGAGAAGTCTTTGCAAGACATTGTTGTGGAGAGAATTTGTTAATAAATTTTCAGTGTGTGTGTTGTGTGCGTATAAACAATGCAGAGTATGTGGCTATGTATAGGCAAGTTTTGAAAATTGAAATCGAATTTGAATTTGAATAAAGCCCGCTCATATTTGAATTTTAATTTGAAATGATATACCCCGCTCATTTTTTGAAATTTGAATTTCAAGTTCAAAATTTAAGTTTATACCGCTTGTTTTTACGTTTGAATTTCAAAATTTAAATTTCTAAACACCCCTATATAAAGCATACCATAAAATATTATTCTTCACACACTTACCATAACATACAATTCTTCACACACTTCAGTTTCTAAACCATTTTACAAATGGCTAATCGTTGGTCAATTGAAGAAGAAAACTTGCTAGCTGACATGTGGCTTGAAGTTTCCCAAGATATAGACATCGCCAATGAACGCTCTTTTTGGAATGAGGTAGTAGAAAGGTTCAACAATCAGTCTGACGGTGCCCATTGTAACAAAAATATGATCACGGGTAAGTGGGCGAGACTTGACTGTGAATGTCAAAAATTCAATGATATTTACAAGTATTTGCAGCGTACAAGCCAGGACAATGATCGTCTCGAGACTGCACACAACATTTATAAAAACGCTTTGGTGGGAGAGACTTAATATTTTCACGTGTGGTTCATTTTGAGAAACACACCCATATGAAATAGAAGAAATGCTTAACGGTGTTTTATGTTTTGTATTTCCGTGTCGTGTTTATTTGTTTTCCATATCGTTTTTATGTTTAACCTTATCATTATTTTACGTTTCGTATGTTTTTATTTTCTTGTATTGTATTTTTAATTTAATGAAATGAATTTAGTTTAGAGTTTAGGGATAATGATTTCTAAATGTATCCAACTTGCCACGTTTTACTAAGTTCTGTATGGAACTTTTAATTTTGCTAACTTGGGGTATGAACTTACTAATCTTTGCGTGGTTGTGTACTAACAGGCTAATTAAGGTTTTCTGTTAGATTTATCTACATAAGTCGTCCTTCTCGTTAGTACCAACTTGCAAAATAAGTCCTAACGGTCGTTAAATGAGTAAGAGAGAATTGCAAAAATCATCCCTAGCTTTTTTTTTATTTATTTTTTTTATTTAACTACTAATATTAGTATTATTTTTTTTATTTCTTTTCGTCCGTTTTTGTCCGTTTTTCTTACGTTTTTGTCAATTTTTCTAACATTTTTTCCGTTTTTCTTACGTTTTTGTTTGTTTTTTCACGTTTTTTCCCGTTTTTGTCCTTTTTTCTAACGTTTTTTCCGTTCTTCTTATGTTTTTTTCCGTTTTCATACATTTTTTTTCCATTTTTCTTACGTTTTTGTTCGTTCTTCTTACGTTTTTTCCGTTTTAATACGTTATTGTCCATTTTATCCGTTTCTCTCACGTTTTCCCGTTTTTATCCGTTTTTCTTACGTTTTTGTCCATTCTTCTTACGCTTTTTCAGTTGTGTCAGGTAGGTTTGTTGTCCATCGTTTGTTTAGCGTTGTGTTGTGTCCTGTGCTTCTTACCGTTTTTTGTCCGTTTGTTCAGTACGGTTTTGTCTCCGTTTTTCTTACGGTTTGGTTGTCCGGTGTCTTCTACGTTTTTTCCGGTTGTTCATACGTTTTTGTCCGGTTTCTCTCACGTTTTTCCGCGTTTTTGTCCCTTTTTGGTTTCATGTACGGTTTTTGTTCGGGTTCTTCTCATGTTTTTCCGTTTTTGTTCATGACGGTTTGGTTGGCTCGATTTTGGTCTCACGTTTTTTCGGTTTTCTGGGTTTGGTGTGGTTTTGGGTGGGGTTTTTGTGCTGGTGTTTTTTTTTTTTTTTTTTGTGTGTTTTTGTTGGGTGGTTTTGGGTTTGTGTCTGTTTGTGGTCCGTGCGGGTGGCGAAGGTGTATGTGTTGGTTGTCCGTGTGGGTAGTTCTTATGTTTGTAGTTCGGGTTCTTCTTACGTTTTTTATGTTTTCTTACGTTTTTGGTCTGTTTTTCTTACGTTTTTGTCCGTTCTTCTCACATTTTTTTTTTTTTGTTTTTTTTTGGGTTCCGTTTCATTACGGTTTTTGTGCTGATTTTTTCTGTTAGCATTTGTCGTCCGTTTTTCTCAGCGTTTATTTCCGTTGGTTTCATATGTTTGGGTGTCCGTTCGTTTTTACGTTTTTCAGTTTTGCAGTACGTTTTTGTCCGTTCTGTTGGTTTACGTTTTTTGTCCATTCTTCTTTACGTTGTTTCCGTTTTCATACATTTTTCTCCGGTTCGTTTCCTTACGTTTTTTCCGTTTTCATTACGTTTTGTCCATATTTCTCACATTTTCGTTCGTTTTTCTCACATTTTTTCCGTTTTCATACATTTTTGTCCGTTTTTCTTACTTTTTTCAGTTTTCATACGTTTTTGTCCGTCTTTATTATGTTTTTGTCCGTTCTTCTTACGTTTTTTCCGTTTTCATACGTTTTTGTCCGTTTTTATCCGTTTCTCTCACGTTTTTCCGTTTTGTCCATTTTCTTACATTTTTTCTATTTTCATACATTTTTGTCCATCTTTATTACGTATTTGTCCATTCTTCTTACGTTTTTTCCGTTCCCATTTTTTTTAATAATTCGAAATTTTTTTCCATTTTTTTAAAATATTTCTAAAAAAAATGTTTTTTGAAAAATATTTTTTCTAGAAGATATTTTTATTTTGAAATATTTTTCTAACGTGAGAAGAACGGAAAAAACGTAAGAAGAACGGACAAAAACGTAAGAAAAACGGACAAAAACATAAGAAAAACAGAAAAAACGTAAGAAGAACGGGTAAAAATGTAAGAAAAACAAAAAAACGTAAGAAAAATAGATAAAAACGTAAGAAAAACTGACAAAAACATACGAAAACGGAATAAACATGAGAAAAACAGACAAAAACGTAAGAAAAGTTGACAAAAAGATATGAAAACGGAAAAAAATGTGAGAAGAATGGACAAAAACGTAATAAAATAGAGAAAAACGTATGAAAACGGAAAAAAAACGTAAGAAGAACGGACAAAAACATAACAAAGAGACGGATAAAAATGTATGAAAACTGAAAAAACGTAAGAAGAACGGACAAAAATGTAAGAAAAACGGACAAAAATGATAAAAACGTGAGAGAAACGGATAAAAACTGACAAAAACATATGAAAATAGACAAAAACATAAGAAGAACACATAAAAACGTAATAAAACAGAGAAAACGTATGAAAACAGAAAAAATGTAAGAAGAACAGACAAAAACGTAACAAAGACGGACAAAAACGTATGAAAACTAAAAAACGTAAGAAGAACGGACAAAACTTAAGAAAAACGGACAAAAACGGGAAAAACATGAGAGAAACGGATAAAAACGGACAAAAACTTATGAAAACGGAAAAAACGTAAGAAGAACGGACAAAAACGTAATAAAACAGAGAAAAACGTATGAAAACGAAAAAAACGTAAGAAGAACGGACAAAAACGTAACAAAGACGGACAAAAACATATGAAAACTGAAAAAACGTAAGAAGAACGGACAAAAACGTAAGAAAAACGGACAAAAACGGGAAAACGTGAAAGAAACGTATGAAAACGGAAAAAACGTAAGAAGAACATACAAAAACTTAAGAAAAACGGACAAAAACGTATGAAAACGGAAAAAATGTAAGAAGAACAAAAAAAATGTAAAAAAAACGAACAAAAATGGAAAAAAAACGTGAAAAAAACGGACAAAAACATAAGAAAAACGGACGAAAAACGAAAAAACGTGAGAAAAATGGACAAAATCGTAAGTAAAACGGACAAAAACGAACGAAAATGTATAAAAAAAATAATACTAATATTACTAGTTAAATAAATAAATAAAAAAAAATGTTAGGGACGATTTTTGCAATTCTCTTTTACTCATTTAACGACCGTTAGGACTTATTTTGCGAGTTGGTACTAACGAGAAGGACGACTTATGTAAATAAATCTAACAGAAAACCTTAATCAACCCGTTAGTACACAACCACGCAAAGATTAGTAAGTTCATACCCCAAGTTAGCAAAATTAAAAGTTCCATACACAACTTAGTAAAACGTGGCAAGTTGGATACATTTAGAAATCATTATCCCTTTAGTTTATTTAATGAAATGAATTAAAAAAAAATAAAGTTGTAAGTGGTGGGCCCTAAATGAGTAAGTTGAGGTTAGTTGTTGGTGAGGAGGGGGGTTAGTTGTGAAGAGGATGTAAAGTGATGTGACACCTGTGAGCCCAAATGAAGAGATGAAGCTTGTTGTTGCACCTTGTGCTCTAATAAAACTCATGTTAGTGAAGTACAAGTATTTTTTAATAGGCCATAAACAGATAAAATTTTCTATATTCAGGTTATTCGAAGACGGAGTCTCTAATTCAAATAATGGCGCATAAGTATGAAATGGGCACCAAAAGAAAATGATGCTTGAAAGAAAATTTTATAATATTGCGGTAGAATAGAAAAGTACAAGATGAGCAAATCAACTATAAACAACAAGATGCATTTTCTAGTCATGTTTTTTATATTCTACATCATCATTAAGGACTAAAGCAATCAACGAGCATGGAAATAGAAGCTTCGGAGTACGACGTGAATGGTTGCGAGTTGATTCGCTTGAGTAAAGCTTTCGACCACACCGAGTAGTAGTTCTTCACATTGTTAGCCAGCTCTAGCTCAGATGGGCTCGAGGCCTGACCCTGACCCTTGTTGGTACGCATCTTGTTTGCCTCACTAGTCCACATATCAATTAGACCAGACATGATTATATATGACAGTGTGTATTTTGTTTTTTGTGAGTGTAGTTTGATGATTTGAGATGCAAATATGACAGATGCAAATATATAGTTGTTGTTGATTGGTGTTTAGCATGTGGTTTTAAGTGAAACTAGGACCTATGTCATTGTTTTTGTGTTTTAAAAAGGGAGTTGTTTTTAAAATGAAATCCGTCAAACCAAACCGTCAACTTAACTGGGTTTGTTGGTACCACTTTCTTTAGGGGGTTGGCAACACACCCCTCACCCCATTTCCCTTCACTCACTACCACCCAATCCCCTTATGCCACATCATCCCCCCACTTTTCCCTTCCCTCACTCATTTTTTGTTGGCAACACACCCCTCACCCTTTTTTTCCCCTCCAACGTCTCTTTTTTGCCCAACGTTCGAAAAAAGCAAGACTCCACCGTTCGGTAACTATTCCCGAGCGGGGCTCACCGTGCCCCTCACCGCATGAGCGGCGGTGGTGTTCACCGCACGGGGTGAGCCTCCCCGAGGTGTTCACCGCATGCACTGCCAATGCCCTNTGGCAGAGGCGGACCTACAGTGTATGAAGGTGGTTCCTGGGAACCACCTTAGAAATCGAAACCCTTTAGAAGCTATGTAGAGGAAAAATGAAGGACCTACCTTAAAAATAGATCGGGAACCACCTTACATCTAAAATTACAAGAAAGAAGACAAAAAAACGAAGGAATACATATTAGAAAATCGAATTTCATACTGTTAGCTTTAATGGAGGTTTTGAGGTCATATCTTTGTTTAAAGAAGATGACACGATATCCAAAGTGTTTTATTCTATTTTTATTATCTTTCTTTTATCCAATTTTTTATTTTGGTCCCTCAACTTTTAAATTATCAATTCAAATATGGCTTAGAATTGTTACTTATAACACGTAAATAAAAAGTCAATAAATATTTGTAACACTATAGGCAGAGTATCTTTGAAGTTTTTTGGATATCACACATTGTTTTAGTAAAACAAAGTACACGTTCTTAGATATATGGCTGCCGATATGTGTTAAAAGTGTTTAGTTTTTATATCAATTGATAAAAAATATTGTATTCATTAAACTTGATAGTAAGTTTGAATATTGCTACTTGTTTTAGCAAATTAAGAGTTTATAGTTTATCAAACAGATGATAACCTTATAAATGATAGTTTAGCACTTTAGCATATATTGAAAAAATGTACTATAATATATTAGAAATGTTGATATGTTGTTTCATTAAGGAAATTGGTGTTAATTTTGGTCCGACCCGACTCGATATATCGATCGGTTGATTGGTTGACTTGTTGACTTGTTGACTTTTTTGCCTTTATTAAGTCGGGAACCACCTTGAGTTTCTGGCTAGGTCCGCCACTGTGTCCTGGTGGGATTGGGTATGTTATTGTTGTTGTTTATGCATATCGGATCAAACAAATTTTATGATTTTATTTTTGCTCGTGATCATGCTTAAGGGCCCATTATTTTTTAGGTGTTCAAGCCTATGATTTTTGGACGGGAGCTTGTGTACCAATGATTACCCGCGCATAATGATAAGAGTTTATAATAGCGTTAATTTGTGTATGTAACTTTTTTATGTATACATAGTTGTGGAGTAAGTGAAATTAAAAAAAAAATAATAATAATAATAAATTAAATAAATAAAAAAAATAAAAGATCTAACTTGTTTATTTTGTTATTCCGTCTTCTTTATTTTATGCTATTAAAACACAAATCTTTTAAATTTCGAGTTTTATATGTATTTTCTTTACGTTTTTCAAAATTTGAAAGGTAAAACAGTTATTTTACATGAATAAAATACACACAATGATCGAAATTCGCAAATTTGTGTTTTATTAGCAAAAAATAAAGAATACTACACATAATAACAAAAATTGACAAGTTAGATACATTTTTTTTTCTTAATATGAATATTTTGACAAATTATATCATGTATTTTCTCGCTCTAAATCTCCACTATTATTTTTTCAAATCAATCAATAAAATTATTAAGTACCTAAATAAGCATGATTATTAGACACAATAATTCTTTTTCTATCAAACAGAAGCAGAACAATGAAATCCGAAGGTGGCACCTTATATGGATAAACATTTTTTTTTTTTTCATAGATGCATCTTGTTCGCAAACAAGTTATTTTCTAGTAAATATTTTGCTACATGTTAAAAGCACACTCAAATGCGTCCGATTAAAAATCAAATCATTAAGTACATAAATAAGCATGATTATTAGGCATAACAATCATTTTTCTATAAACCGAAGCAAAACTATGAAATCCAAATGTGGCACCTGGATAAATATTATTATTATTATTATTATTATTATTATTATTATTATTATTATTATTATTATTATTATTATTATTATTATTATTTT
>LBNU01033204.1:87712-131513 GCA_014162995.1 Artemisia annua
ATGTTAATTATTATTTAATTTATAAGTTTTTAAATTCGTTTTGTTGATATACTATACAAGTAGAAGATAAATACAAAAAATATAGATAAGATTTAAATGATTATCTTTAATCATAAAAAACTACAATTAAAAATCATAAATCAAGCAAAATAAAAATTAAATTATTTGTTTTTTAATAAATAAAAATATATCATTCAAAATTTTTTAAAAAAAACCCGCGCGTGCGCGGGCATTATAACTAGTTATATAATAAAACAAAACCCCTGGGTACTTTCGTATTTCGAAAAAAAGAATATTTCCTTATTAGGTAATATTTTAATTATTATTTTTTAATTTAAAATTTTAAAATTTGTTTTGTTGATATACTACACAAGTATAAGATAAATACAAAAAAAATATAGATAAGATGCAATACTACACAGGCAGAAGATAAATAAAAAAAAACATAACAACATGATTAAATTTTTTAAATGGTTATCTTTAATAATAAACAAATATGATTAAAAATCATAAATCAAACAAAACAAAGATTAAATTATTTGTTTTTAAGAAATAAAAATATATCATTAAAAAAATCTAAAAAAAACCCGCGCGTGCGCGGGCATTATAACTAGTTATAGATGAATAGAAGAATATTTTCATTCCCTCAATCTTGTGTTCATAACACGTTCTTAGCACGCTCTACAAATTATTATGTTTTTTTTCTTTTGCTGTTTCGCCAAGGTATGTCACAAACTCTTGAATATATCTATAATAATAAGTTTGCGTACCTTTAATATAGACGTTGTTGATATATCTTCATAGAACAAAACATATGTTTCACAACAGAACAAACGTACTTTTGTTAAATTCTTATGAACAAACGTCTACTTTTGTTAAATTCTTATGAACAAACGTACTTTTGTTAAATTCTTATTAGTTTCACAAAAGAACAATTTAAATTTCTTCATACACTAAGTTGTATTCTTATTCTTATTATTCTTTCGTTTTATATGTCTTTATATATATTAGTTGACGTACTTATAATCTATGTTTTTATTTATTATCGCTTAATTTGTTTCACATCTTAGATCAATAACCTTAATAGTTTATATATTAAGTGATAAGTTACAAATTTGCTTGTCATGTGTCTCGATTTTCTTTCATGCTATATGTTAAATATTTGTTTTTCTTTTAGTACCCGAATTCACATTCATCGGTGTATTGTTTTTTGTTCATGTTTTAACATGTTATGAAAATTATTATCTTTATATTAGGATGAACTTAATTGATAAATATTAATATGTATAATTTGATGTATGAACAACTATATTGATTTTTATACTTGTTACTAGTCTTATATTATCATTTTATTATAATGAAGCTTCGATCTTTACACACACCTTCAAACATTGACACCTAAGCAATTCAGAAGATGACATGTTTTTAATTAGTTTTTTATAATTTGGTAAAACTTAGTCATTAACTATTGTATTTAAATGCTATTTGCCTTTAAAGGTTGTCTTGTTTGTCTCTGTATTTAATCATGCGTATCAGAGGTGTGCTATTTACCTTTTTTGTTTAACAATGCGTATCAGATTGATTTAATATTATTATTCTTGATATTAATATATGTGTTTGGTGTTTAGTTCATATTATTAATTTTATTTAGGTGTTTGTGTAAGAATTTAAATATACGTGGCTAACAATAATTTTGTCATAAGAAGCCCTGGAAGTTCATTCTTAAATTAAGCATCATTAAAAGAAAAATAACGCATAATTTCTTCGTAAACATATTAGATTGTATTAACCTTATAAGTTATAACTATGAGAAAATTAAAGATAATAACATGAATGAATTGGCAAGAAAAAAAACTATAATTTTGATACATACAAGTTATTTACTGGTATTACTTAAGCATTATATGTTAAGTGTTAAGTGTCATTAATCATGAACAATGGATTTTAAGTAACGTGAATCAATATTTTATATAAATCAGCATTAACATTTTGGGATCTTGGCTATGCTTTGCACAATCCTCCTTATTTAAAACAAGGAAGATATATAATTTTTTATAAAGCTCGTGATTATCCTAAAGTTGTTTGACATTGAATTAAAGAATGAATTTAAGATATGCATGCAAATTGTCTATCGGTTCATATTATGTGAAAATAATACCACTTAACATTACAAAGTGTGTTTTAAGTTGGAGGTGTTTTGCATTTGTAAGACTTAATTGTTTATATATATGATCGCATAAATTAGCGAGATCCTGCCTGACAAGATAAATGAGCACTATTTTAGTTTGAAAAAGACAAACGTGTCATTAAAAATATGCATTATAGTTATAAGTATGAGATCATTTTGGTCTAACAATGTCACATAAGAGCAATGAAAATATCTAAATATGAGAATATGATGACTTAGTTAACTCAAATTGTGCCATTAGCTTTAGATACGGAGTGTATTTTTGATTTATCATATCAGGTGCTTTTGTTTGCTTGTGAGATATTTGATTAATTGATGAATGGCATATTTTAGTGGTATAAATCATGCTTTATTATTTGATAATGCTAAAAGGTAATGTAATATTATATTAAACTATGTGAAAATCATAAAAGAGCTTATAAGATTTTGATTGGAGAAATATGATGTTGTATTAAAATCTTCATATTATTTGATGTTTACATAGAAAGTGCAATCTAAGCACTTGTGGTCATAAACTAAAGTTTATGAGCCAAGATTATTTTATTGAGTGACATGACCAGTTAGACCATCCCGGGTCAATGATGATGCGAATGTATAGAAGAACCATAATTTTCTTCAAAGATAGATTTGATTGTTCTCGTTGGAAGTTAATTGTCATATATCACCACCATAGTAAAGTGAGGACTTTGTCCTATAAAGTTTTAGAAAGAATATAAAGGGGATATATTCATGCCTATACATCTGTCACGTGGATCATTTTGAGTTTTAAAATCGATGCATCGTCAAAATGATTATCAAATACGCAACTTAAAGTTAGCGTGATTAGTGGCTCGGCTTATAAAATGTGAGCACGGTTTTCCAAATTATATTATCAAGAATGGTGGTGAATACTTTCAAGTATTGGGCGATTATTGGAATAAGTGTTGAACATAAAAGTAGCCCATATTCATACGTGAATTGCTTTTGTTGAAACGTTCTTAAAACGTCTTCAGTTGATTGCAAAGCCAATAATATTATGAGAACAAAACTTTTAGTTTATGGGGCATGTTATGACATATGAATTCGCATCTTGCCGACAATTAATAATGAATTCTCCCTATTAGAATGGTTTTGGTCACAACCATATGTTTCCCATATAAAGTTTTCTGTAAGTGTGCGGAACCTGTATTGTAAATCCACCACAACGCACACAAGGGATGTTGAAATTGATAATTCATTCAGAGGGAGAATGAGCAGCGAGAAATTTGGAATGAATCTTATATATATACTAAAAGCTTAAGTTGTCTTATAAACGCAAAGTGCTCACAATAAATGTTTCATGAATTGAAAGTGAAATGTGGAAGCTTCATGTGTTAGTACATTGATTTAATAGTCATGCATAAGTGTAAGTACATAGGAATCATGCACAAAAGTTTGTACGGTACAACATGTTTCAAGCCATCTCTAAACCTCAAAGAATACAAACCAAAAATGCCATGAATGCATAAATTAAACACACCAATTAGTGGTTAGTCTTTTTACCTTCCCGTCCATGAGTTACAAATATTTTATCAACTATAAAATGTGTCAAAAATCACACACAACAAACCACAACTTCCTCCATACCGCGTGCATATTGGGCTACAACTTATTATGGTGGTAAAGTAAGCATCATATCGTCTTACTTATTTAGAATATTGATTTATATTATTTTATGTAAATTTCACGTGTGTTTTTTGTGTGTAACAATGTAGGACATAAAGATGGTAGCTTAGGAGATTTGGTAGTAACATCATCTTTTCTAATGGTTTAAGAGATCTTACACATCGTTGTCTTATCAATTAAGTGGAACACGCATGAACATTTTTACTTTGATCGAAAATGCAATATATTGATTAACTGTATTTAAGTTACTAACGATTATCTATAGCTATTTTTTTTATAGCGCATCAAGAAGCATTAAAGAAAGAGATCGAGAAGTCACAAAAATTGTGTCAAGAACAAAATATACAAAAGGCCAATGAACAACAACGACAAAGACAACAACAATAAGAACAACAACAGCAAGAAGATCAACGCCACGGCCACCGGTGGGATGAATACTTAGCATTCATATTAATAGTACGTTACAAATTAAACATTCAATATTTTACTTCATGTAATACCAATAAACGAGCTAATACTATTGATTCGTTAGCAAGTAAGTTTATTGAAAATAATGTGACAAACATTCAATTTTTAGTCAATAATTATTACTACACTTTGTTGGTGCATTTTAATATTTTTGCTCTTAATGTAGTTTTTTGTCTTGCGTTGTGTTAATATCACTTTCTTAATTAAACGTCTTGGAATATTGCGTGACTTTGATATTTGATATGACTGTGTAAATTATGTCGATGTTACATATTACAAATGGTAGTATATAATAAAAATATCTTCACACTATCATCATAATAATGAGAATCTTTTAAATCGAAGAAGTATATAAAGGAGAAGAAAATTTTATTTCAAATGTTATCATACACCTATCACGAGGTAAGCATTATTCATTTGATTTTGAGATCATGTGATTCATGTCGTCATAATGTAAATACTTAGAATGAGTTACTAATGAATGTTCCAAATTCGATATTATAATTTATGGAAAAATGTTGTAATAATGCATTAATTAAAAAATAATTTATATAGCTTACTCACATTAAAAGATTACATATGAAAAGCCTCATTTAAATATAACATTTTACAAAAAACTTCTTCATATTAAAGAAAGAGATCGACAAGTCACAAAAATTGTATCAAGAACAAAACATACAAAATGCCAATGAACAACAACGACAAAGACAACAACAACAAGAACAAAGCCACGGCCACCGGTGTCAATATAGATGAATACTTAGCATACATATTAATAGTACGTTACAAATTAAACATGCAATAGTTTACTATACGAATTATAATTTATTATATCAATTATAATTTATACTCTTGAATATACTAATCACTTTAATGTTATATGTTTTTATAGTTTTGTTAAAAAGGAAATTTGTTTTATAGTTCGCTTTTAATAATGTAATTTATTTGAACAACGAAGTCCGTTTTTCACAAAAAAATGAGAGTTTCAAACATGAACCGAAAATTAGTCCCGAACATTACGAAAAAACAATTAGATCCAACCTGTGTGCATCGCATGGGTCCTGAGGCAGTCCAAACCTGTGTGCATTGCAAGTGGATGAATATAAAATGTCTCCAACATTAATGTCATCGCTTTATATTTAAAATAATTTATGTAACTTATACATATTAAAAAATTACATGTGAAGAGACTCTTTTCAATGTAACATCTTGAAAAAATCTCTTCGCATATACTCCATTAATGTCAATAAACTATTTTAAATGTGTGTCATGCTTTGAAATGTGATACCATCACAACTTAAATATATAATGACGAAAATAAGTTCTGAAGATTATGATAGAAAAACTTATATACAGCTCATGTGCAACTCAATAAAGTATTCTAAGCACGTATAAAGCTTAGCAAATGTATGACATCATGAAAACTTAAATATAAAATGATGAAAATAAATACAGAATATTACGCTATGAAAACTTCTATATAGCCAATGTGCATCGCACGTATTTTAAATCTATTGAAACTTCTATACAGCACATGTGCATCGCACGGGCATTGTTGACTATCATAAGAAATAGTTATAACTTAGCTCAATGTATTAATATTAGTTAGTTCCAATAAAAAATGATAGAGTCAATACCAAAATAAATAGACAAAAAATATTACGTAAAAAATACATCTTAAAAAATTACATGTCAATAAACTATTTTAAATACGTATCATGCTTACAAAATGTATGCTACCATGATAACTTATATATACAATGACAAAAATACGTCCCGAATATAAAATGACGAAAATAAATGACGGTCCATGATCAAAATGACAAAAATTAGTCTTAAACAATAACAATTTAAATATATAATACCATCATATACAGCCCGGGGCATCGCCCGGGTCTGAATGACTCGTTATGATAATATAAATGTTGATCCTCACATTAATGAATATGAACTTAAAGTTCAAGGGACAAATAACATTCCAGATCTAGTAAATGCCAGACATGTTTAGTGACCTAAAGAAAGTGACTAGATCATATTACGATGCTATTGCTCCAACTACAATGTGTGTCCAAGCAGTAAAATCATTGATTGGAAATAAGTCTATGGCACGTCTGCAGCGTGATAGAAAAATCGATCCCAAATAAAAGTCCTCGATTGAAGTGATAAAATAGAGCAAGAAAATTAAGATGGTCGAATCGAGGTAATAAAGTCCCCCTACTAGTCTAGTAAAGATACACTAGACATGAAGGTTCTTGAAAAATCCCGGGTAAATGAAAATCCATGAGATCTCAATAAATAAATGTCTAGTAAAGTGTGGAATCGAAAAGTAATGAATCGACGTCGATAGTACTATTGTATATGATAATGGGCATGGAAATTATTATGAAAATATATAACATAGTGTTATAATCATGGTGAGGGTCATGGAAGCATACTTGCAGAAAGTGCAGATGTATAAATGAATGACCAAAAGAAGTAAAGACGCAAAGAGCTAATGAAAGATTAAAGTCTCTTGTGATGACACATGGTTACTGGGACCTGAAGTCCGTACATATGAATTATTGGATATGCATTGGTCTTTAGAAATGAAATGAAATTATGCATAAGGTACAAGTGATGGCACATGTAAATTTTCTCAAAGACTTGTAAATGATCATGGAGATGCATTTCACATGTGGTGGATAAAATAATGTAGTTTAATATTGTATAACTGGCAATATAAGAAATATAATAATACAATAGCTCGTTTGATGTTGAGATTCCTTAAGTAATATAGAATGCATAAATCACGTGTTATGATTTAAAATTCTCGAGAATATTAATTGATCATGAACAAATCAATGTAATGGAATAATGTAAATGTTTTGATATCTTTAAGGTACAAGAAATGTGGGTTTATATTTTACTAACTCGTCAAAATAAGTTTAGTTGGTTTTATGAATAAAGGATATATGTCTGGTCCTAATAATAGTCGGTCTTAAAGTGGATACATACTCGAGTGACGGTAGTGAAATTTCATGGCATTCGGAAAAGCAAACTATCGCGGATAGTTCATCCAACCATTTAGAAATTCTGGGAAAGAGGCACCGACAGTTTTGCATGAAGATAATGTAGCATGCATAGCTTAATTCAAGGAAGGTTACATCAAAGGCGTCAAGACAAAACATATTTTGCCAATGTTCTTTTCCAATCATAACTTACAAAAGAATGATGATATTATTGTTCAACAAGTTCATTCAAGTGACAATTTGGCGGATCTAATTACCAAGGCGCTTCTACCTCAACATTTAGGACATTGAACCACAACATTGGAATGCACCTACTCGAAAAGCTCAAGTGATGTAGTCAATAGAGGGAGATAATATACGTTGCACTCTTTTTCCCTTAGTCATGATTTTGTCCACTGGGTTTTCCTGACAAGGTTTTTAGTGAGGCATCATTTCCTAAGCGTATTAATAATATGGACATCCAAGAGGGAGTATTATAGATAATTATTAGTGGATGTTTATATAACTCATAAGAGGCCCACGGCCCAGTTAAATATTGGGTTTCTATCCTACAGTTTATCTTATATATACCCCATGTATCTCTGATATTATAGATGAATAGAAGAATATTTTCATTCTCTCAATCTTGTGTTCACAACACTTTTTTTTTTAATTATTATTAATTTTTTTAAAATGAATGTATTTTAATATAACATCATTATTTATTTTCTAAGTTTTTAAGTTACAGTCAAATATATTTTCTCTTTTATATAGTATTTACATATAGTATATATATTCATATTTTAACCAAATCATCAATCACATCTGGACTTTAGGTAGTTAAAACAAAAATCACTACATATTTAACCATGAGAAGAGTTATATTAAATACCAAACTTTTTTTACATATCAAATGACTCATCCCCACTATCTATTTAAAAAGAAATCAATGGTTGAGATTAAAAGCATTTTAATATTTCACCCATTTTTTATAATTTAAATATCTCTTAAACCGTTAATCGTTAAGCGAAAATAATTACACCATCGCGACGAGCATTTAATTATCTTTATATAGTCGGGCACTTTGATATACTTTCAACAAAAAAAAAATTTCGTTTTTTTCACGTTTTTTTTCGTGGCCGAAAAAATTATATATGATATATGTAATATCATATATGATATTACATATAATATATGATACATATCATATATGATATATCATATGTGATTTTTCCGGCCACGAAAAAAAACGTGTAAAAAACGAAAAAAAAAAAAAAAATTGTCGAAAATATATCAAAGTGTCTATCTATAGAAAGATAATTAAATGCTCGTCGTAACGGTATATTTTTTTTTTCGCTTAACGATTAAATTAATATTTGAAAAAAAAAGGATGAAACTGAGTTTTTTTAAATTGTTGGGATTAATATCATCCATTAGATCAAATAAAGATGGAGGAAGGATGAAAGGTGGAAATTAGTCCCTTGGTATGTAAATAAAGTTTGGTCCTCAAATAATCTTAATCTTTAACCATAAAATCATGCTTTTGATGGTTATCATTTTTCTATTCTGTCAATAGTGATATTTTCATTAGCTAAACAAAAATAGCATCGATAAGTACTTTCATAACTAGTTTACCTAAGATAAAAATTTATGTCATCGGGTTCAGGTTGACGAGCTGGT
This sequence comes from Artemisia annua, assembly GCA_014162995.1. Lineage (NCBI taxonomy): Eukaryota > Viridiplantae > Streptophyta > Magnoliopsida > Asterales > Asteraceae > Artemisia > Artemisia annua. The sequence goes on from LBNU01033204.1 coordinate 96,680, forward strand.
ATACTTAACTCAAAACTCACAAACCATATATAGTCGAATCATTATGTTGAATCATGCAGTGACTTAGAACTTTTTAGAGGTGTTGCATAAATAAAAGTTGCACCATAAACAACTTTTGAGCTAAACTAAAGTTGCACCAAAGTTGCACCAAAGAGAAATAAAGTAGTTAAAAAACAATGACGCGCATAAAAAATCGGAAATTTATGGAAATATTTTACGCATAGTGATCTAAAATCGGGTATGCCTAGTTACTTGAATTAGTAATTCGCGCCCAAGTGCCTCCGACCATGTTTGAAACTGCTTAGATACTCTCGATCGCCATAGAGCTTGAGATTGTTGATTGTAGTTTGCTTAGATACATCGCTAACAACTTTTGAGTTAAACTAATGTTATGTTCCCAAAGTCACTTAGAGGGAAACTTTGCGAGCCTAATCAGGTTATGTTAACCGTTAAAAATGGGCCCTAGCTATATATTACTCACACTAGCAAGGCACTTGAATTGCTAAACATGGTATGTCAACGCTAATAAAACGATTGACGAAAATTCAGGTCATAAACTAAAACTTTTGCTAGAATCGCATGTTTTATCATTACTTACTTTATACGTTTGCTTGTGTCCATTGTTAGTAAGCTAAATGTGAGTAAATCAAAAATCATCACAGTAATTTAAAGTTTTTGTTGGTTGACATCCAAGTTATGCGATCTAGTAATTTCTTAGCATTTTTAGCAGAATGATTGAGCATGTCTTTGAGTCACTAAACTAGATGTTAAATTGCACTCCGTTGATATATCTAATTTAGTAGTCAACAATGCTGGTCCCATCCGGATCTTCTACTTTCGAATCAAACATGTCTATTGAACAAAATACACGACACACATACTCACGCTTTTGTATATAATGAATTCTGTTCTTGAACCTTTATAATCGATATTTTATTAAACTGGAAAGGTTAATTGTTACAAACGAATCCTATCCCTATATATACTACATGAAGCGTTGCTTCCTAAACGACACATTGGTTCATCAAACGTTGTGATGGTTGTGATGAAACCGTTCCTTATAACTACCCTAACTGTCATCATATGGGCTGGGTTGGTTTAACCCAATTCGACCCATAAACAAACTTTACATACTGACCCATACACTAATAATAACATACGACTTAACATACTATCTAAAAGTCTTAAACTTAAATACATAAACATTAAACTAACTACACAATGACCCCTAAACATGGATTAATGGATTATCATCCAACATTCCTCCCTAATTCATTAATCCGTGTCTTTAACATCTTCATGTCTTCAACTCGATCTTTGATGACTTCATACAATCTTCATTCTTAACAGCATATGTCATCATTTTGTTCTTCCATACTTCCAGGATCTTGTTTATCAACAGCAGCCTTTCTTTGATCCATCTTTCATCTTCTTTTCTCTAGTTTCTTTGTCATGTGCATCAAACTTCTGTTCCTTCTCTCTTTAATCGGTTTTTTTTTCATCCTTCCTTGAAACATCTTTCTGTGTTGCTGCTGTCCTCTTCAATTCTAACTTTCATTCTGACTTTCGTTCTTCAACATCTTTTTTCTTTTGGTTTTCTTTGTCTTATCTCTAAATTTGATCCCTGATCAAATTTCCTTTTTTCTTCTCTGAAATACTCGACCCTCTGATCGGTTTCTATCTCTTCTCTGCGTTATTAAGAACTCAAGAACATTCTTAGTTCTACTTTTGTTCCATGCTGTATTAACTGATCCTCTGGTCAGTTTCTTTCTCTTCTCTATTCTCTTGATTGATTCCCTGAATCAATCGGTCTTTGTCTTTTCTATGCGTTGTCAAGAACTCAAGAACAATCCTTGTTGTACTCTTGTTCTTTGCTGTAATCTATCTCTCTGTTCTCTTCTCTATTTGATTTTCTGAATCGAATTTGTCTCTCTTCTCTTGGATCTTTTACAATAGCACTATCAACCTTCTTTGGATCTTTTACGTTAGTACCATCAACCTCTTCTCTGAAACGATTCCCTGAATCGTTTTTCTTCTTAATTGATTCCCTGAATCAATTTATCTTTTCTTCTTTTCTGGAACGATTCCCTAAATCGTTGGTGTTCTTCTCTATCTCTGGCGTTTCCTGTTTTGTTTCTTGCAAATCTGACATACGTACTCTTCTTGAATCCATTGCACTTCTGATCGCCTTGGTGAAACACAAAATGAACACGGGGTTTGATTCGAACTTCTGATGCTCTTGATACCAATGTTGGTCCCATCCGGATCTTCTACGTTTGAATCAAACATGTCTATTGAACAAAATACACGACACACATACTCACGCTTTTGTATATAATGAATTCTGTTCTTGAACCTTTATAATCGATATTTTATTAAACTGGAAAAGGTTAATTGTTACAAACGAATCCTATCCCTATATATACTACATGAAGCGTTGCTTCCTAAACGACACATTGGTTCATCAAACGTTGTGATGGTTGTGATGAAACCGTTCCTTATAACTACCCTAACTGTCATCATATGGGCTGGGTTGGTTTAACCCAATTCGACCCATAAACAAACTTTACATACTGACCCATACACTAATAATAACATACGACTTAACATACTATCTAAAAGTCTTAAACTGAAATACATAAACATTAAACTAACTACACAATAACCCTTAAACATGGATTAATGGATTATCATCCAACAAACAACACTAAAAGATGACACTTGGAAGTGAAAAAACAACACTTCAGACTACTCGGGGAAAGTCGAGATTTTTTTGGCTATCATGTACGCGGCCTAAGTGATACTCCCGTGGCCATTTCAGTGAGGCTTGACCATGGTCTCTTCTGAGACCTTCAATTATGCCTTTTCCTTGACGTGACCGTTCGGGGTTGCTTGGCTACCGAATCGTTGTGTGCCCTTTCCTTGACGTCCTAATATTTCAATTTCCAAAGTTATGCTATCATTACCATGCATGATTTTGGTAAAACTAGGCACACATGAAAACACACATATGCTATAATTTTAGATCAACTATTTAAGGCTTATAAGCGTTTTTGTGTGTGTGTGTGTGTGTTGCCAAAGTGAATTATATTAATCATCCAAAATGTTTCACTCTAGGATTGGGGCATCCCCCTCACCTGATATATCAAAACAACATTCTACCCGATATCTGACAAGCTTATAAGTGTCTTATCTATGTCTAATATTGTTCTAATTATCTGGATGGGGTGGGCACGAGATAAGATTCCAGTTCCTTGATTGTGAAACTCTGTATTCTTACGAATGGTCTGATACTAAGAAATAAAACGCAAGGATATCGTCTGTCTATATAAGGGCAATTTTTTAACAGAAGCCTAACATATTTGCAGCACGTCTTTTAATAGAAATGATTACCCAGGAATCAGGACATACAAATCAGGCGTTTTGATGGCACTCATCGGTGTGCAGCTTAAATTCTAATGGAAAGATTTGCAGAATCTGGACATAACTTTTGCTGTCTTTAAGTGCTCCAGATGTTGCATACGTTTGGAAATAAATTGCTTTCCTTATAACATCCAAATAGACGTTTTAATCACAACCCAAATGCTCTTTTGATCAATCATCTAAAGTGGAGGTTTTTTTGCTTAAAATTCTCTTCTTAAAGCAAACCAAAAAAAGGGATCTTTTATAGGATCCGTGTGAATATTCCTCCCCATAATCTGTGATCAAAAGCTTAATTTCATATCCTAACTTAAGTTTATAATGGACAGGTAGGATCATCTTGTTTGTATCACAACTCTAGTGGAAAATGTGTATGCCCACTTTACCATGTTTAATAGTATCTTTTTCACACCTTCACGTTTTTGGGCATGGTTAGTCTGTTAGTTGCATACGATGTTAAGCGCAACATCTTTGATTGTTATTTGTTATGTTCCCTTAAAAAACATGTTCTTGCCCCTTGAAACTCAGATAAGTCATCTTTAATTCCTTCTTGTGCTTTTATTTAAATTGGCTGTCTTTTTCTCATTACTTGTTTGTGGAAAATACATGCAACATTCACCTATCATGATCATGCACTAGTTTCTATTATTGCAACCTTTCTCTCTTTTTTCTGTTATTTGCATGATTGGATCTTCATGTATTTATATGTTGAAACAATCGTCCCTACAATAACCCAACTTTTTTCCAAGTAATAAAAGACTCCATGGGAACACTTGCTGGTCATCTAGTACCTGGTTCAGTCTTAGCTCTTCTTGGCTTATGGCACATCATCAATACTATCCGATCCTACCACTTGAAAGGCCCGACCCATTTCAGGACAAGCTTTTGGCACCCGTTTACGAGCCTGTCTTCCAAGCTTGCATACATGGAGCTTTTTCTTATTCTTTTTTTCTCCATATTTTCTGTAGTTATGCAGATTTTGGACTACCCTTTATTCTCATTCGATTTCAAGCTCAATAACTACGAGCATGCCACCATGTTTCTTCACTTGGTTATATATTCTGGTTTTACCCTTTTAACCGAGTTAACTCATAAATCTGACATCTTATTTGAGGTTTCTGGAATCCTTGCTGCTTCGGTTTTTGGTCAAGAGCTTTTCTTACTATATTATCATTCTGCTGATCATGTTGGCCTTGAGGGTCACTACCATTGGCTAATGCAACTTATTGTGATCGTTTCTCTTTTAACAACTGTAACTGCCACCATGTTTCCATCAAGTTTTAGTTCATCACTTGTTCTTTCTATGTCAGTCGCGTTTCAGGGCTTTTGGTTCATTAACATGGGATTTATGTTATGGGTTCCTGAGCTTGTCCCCAAAGGGTGCACCTTACGGTTGGGACATGGTGGTGACAGTGATATGCACGGGGCGGTTGTGTGTGGTAACCATGAGGCGGTGTTAAGGGCTAGAGGATTAGCTAATCTGCAATTTAGTTGGATACTTGGTGGGATTATGATATTTGTGGGATGTTTATGTTTTTCTTTCCCCAAAAAGGTAACTCAGAGGGCTCAGTCGATTGAGTATGAAAGACTTAATAGTCGAGTTGCTGAGATCCCTCTTTCGGTAGCTGGTTTCAAGCAAGTTACTTACCCATAAATGATACATGTTTGTTTAGTCATTTTGGAACGGCAAACATGTTGTTTAGTAATACCAGTAACGCAACTTATGTGTACTGTAAATTGTCAAAAACCTTTGTTGATGCTAATTTCTGATATCAGTCCTTACCGTTTATATGTGTGACTAAGCTATTTACACTGTTTAATCTAAGTGTCGTTTTTTTAACAAGTTGTTTGGAAGAAGCAGTTTGAACCTGCTTAGATAGACAGACAGTGGCTGGGATTACTTTCAAGCATAGATAATCAATTATAACAATGCAATCCCAAACACCCCCTTAGAACAGCTTTGTCACTCGTAATAATCGGATAAGCAGTTTACATGAACGATCACTAACATCCTCATCTGTTGTATCAAAATGTTACTCTCAGAGCATCCATAATGGCTTTAGTCATTTATATCACTTTTTTCATAAGAAAGCTATCTTAAAAAAAATCATCTTCAATATAAAAATAAACTTCTTACAGCTTTTTTTTTTTTTTTGTATCTTATATCAATTAAATAAGTGTTGGTTTTTTTGTATTTGTACTTTATAAGCAACATAATGAAAATAGAGCATAAATGATGGTATTATATAACATCTTGTGCATACATACTTATGATTGATTCTACATGAATTCAACAATAAAAACAAAGATACAATTTATAGTTAAAAAAAATGCCCACAAAAACTCCTTACTCAGCAGATTCTTCAACTGATGCTTCAATTCGAAGAAGCACAAAACCAACAGCAACACCAACAAGTGTCAGCCCATTCATGATAGCAGCTATCCTGAATATCTCGGCAACAGCATTGCATGTTGAAGTAAGTGCACCACCACCTTTGTTAGAAGATGGTTTCTTCATAGCACAAACCATATTTGCAAACTGTTGCTCAGTGCAAGCATGAGTTCCTAATGATGCAACAGTGTTGTGGGCTTTAAGTCCACCAAATGAGTTAAGTCCCTTGATGTATGTCACTTTGGTGCTTGTGGCTCTCCCTGAAGACCTAGCTGGTGCAACTGTGGCTGCTGCAAAGGTGGCTGGACATAGAGTGGCTGAAGCTGTTGCCATTGGATTGTGCTAGAAAAAATTTGTGGCCTTGTGAAGATGGTTGAAATGCTTTGAGATATGAGTGGGTGATGAAAGAAAAGAAAAAGAAAGATATAGAGATAAGATGGTATGATGAATGGTTGGTTGTGAATGCGATATGACAAGATGAGATATATTAAGATTGAGGGCTTGTGTTTTACACATATTCTTGCTGCTTGTATCTACTAAAAATCTTGACCAATAAATGCTTTCATTATTGTTGATAATGTTATTTTTATGTCTAATATATATGATTGGTAATGAAAATCAAGGTTATAAATAGCGTGAGGTGGGGCATGGCTGCATGACCAAAGCCTTAGCCTTAACGTAGTGAGGCGGGACGTGACTGTATGGCCAAGCCTCAAGCCTTACATGACGCATGACGGCATGATGTTTTTAAAGCGTGAATTAAACAGCAAAAATTATTTATAAATTTATACTAGCTCAAATTCCAAATGTTAGTAAATGCAAGCTCAAATCTTTAATATTAGTAAATCCCTTAAATGTTTCAAAAAAACTCGCCACACCTTTTGTTTTTCCGCGCCTTTTCACGCCTCAACTTACGCCACGTCTAGAGCCGACATTTTGGTGTATTTCGTAACTTAAGCTCACGCCTCGCGTTCGGGCTGCCATAACGCGCCTTTTAGAACCTTGATGAAACTATATATAACATTAGTATAATGTGATGTATGTACACTTTGTGTTTTAAACTATTTTTTTTTTAATGTTTACAAATAATTTACTAGAGTCAAATAACTATACAGTTGAACACATTTGAAAAGATTAAGAACATGTGAATTAATCGGTTAAAATATAAAAAATTACAATTACCTAAAAATATCATGTTAATTAAAATAAATTTAAAAAAAAATGTATAATTTAAGAATAAATAAGCTTTCACCAACCGGTTTCACATACAAACTTTATTTAAAGTTCGTTTAGGTTTTTAAAATCGTGAATTAACATAAAGTCGGGTTTGATCTAAATGAAAGCAATTATATTTTCGAATTTTTTGTAACGGCTCCTTACGTGGTTGATTGACGCGTTAGAAACTCTTTTTCATTACGTCTAATACACGAAATGTATAGACGCTATCTTAGCTCTTACATAGAATCAAAAGGTATGACATGTTTACTCATTTGTTTTTTGGTATAGTTGATTTGTTTGTGTATCAAAAACATGGATTGGTGCGTGCACACAAGAACACCAATAGTGTTCTATCCACGTGCTTTTTGAGGTCACTACTTTAGGATATTAACCCTTAAATTATAGCTTAAAACGGTTTCTTTAACAAATATAGGCCTTTGTGTTTGAGGTGAAAAAAAAAATTATTTTTTTCAAGGGTAAATTGCAAATTTGGACTTTAACGTAATACGAATGCGCAAGGATTATAGCGAGATGATTTTTTTGCAAAACAAGCATTAATGTTTCATATTTTTTGTAAAAAAAACCACCGGGGGCAACTTTTTGCTAGCGCCCGTTATTTATCTCGTTAAGTGCCTCGTTACTGAAAGTATTATTGTCATTTCACTGTTCATATATATTATATTGCCACCAAATTTGCAATATCAATGCGACATGACTTCAATGGCTAAATTTGGAAAGAAAGTTTTCAAATTTACATATTAAATTGTCAAAGGTCTTCTATCATTACACACACAAAAACAGAAACATAGACACCCTTAACAAAAAAAATTCTCATTTTCTTAACCAGTAACATGGCTCGCTGTTGTCTTGATCTCGTGATAGCCTGTAACTCATTTGTCATATCGGAAATGATGTTATCCCATTACCTGCGAGAGGTTAAGGAAGACATTCAGCATGCACAAGAATTGATGAATAGGTGCCGAAAGCTTTCTAATATGATCGGTATTAGGGGGACCTGATTGCTGAGCTCCAAAACTTAAGGGGTTCGAGAGTTGCAAGGTCCAATGTGAACAAGCTTAGGAGGATTCAGACAGTGATTTGCGAAAGATGAGGGGGTTGATGAGGATGCTTAGGCAAACTAACGACAGCATTGTTTCCAAGATTGAGTTTGCTGTGAGGGAAACGTACATGTGAGGGGTTGGTTGCTGGAGGCTGGGATGGTTTCTTTTGTTGTTTTTGATGCATGTAGGTAGTAGGGGGTTGGGGACTTGTGGTTTCTTTTGATGTTCTTGCTTCCCTTGTTGAACGTAGATGTTGATGCAGATAGGGGTGGTGGTTTCCCCTATCGTAAGCTTGTACATGTATGGTTGATGAGTGTAAGGGGTCGTTTGATCCCGATTTTCTTTGTAGAATGTGTTCAATTACGTATTTACCGACATAGAGTCTTCGATATGTATGACAAACACAACCATGAAAATGACAGTATTCTAACCATATAACGCAAACACAATCATGTAAATGGCATTAATCGAAACACAAACACAAACATGTAAATGCTATTAATCAAACCATAAAACACAAACACAAACATCTTATGCATAAGAAATTGATGCAATAACAGAGTATTGATAGTAGTGAACCATCACTAAAGATTAACCCATATGTAATACTTCAAGTTACATAATATCGTTCGGCATGTACCAAAAAGATGAACCCATCACACTACCTCCACACAACCCTTAGTTTACCAAAACAGAGGTAATATAGTTCAAGTTACATCAGCCAAATTACATACGTAATATACAACCAAATTAAAATTGTTTTTGTTTCTACGCATTACATAATCCCAAAAGATGAACCCATTCGTAATACTTGAAAAGCTTCTACTGGATGAACCAATAAGTGATCAACTATACATGCACAATCAAAATATGCAATGTAATGAGGTTAGCATAATATGCAATGCAAATACGCAATTTATCCAAAAAATTTGCTAAACAATTCATTAGACTCACCTAGTCAAAATAACACCACCTTGTTTCCCATTGATCTTGGTGCCCTTAGACCCAGTACGCAATTAGTGATTTTAACATCACTTATTGGTCTCAAAAAACCCGCAGCCTTAGCTCCCACATTCACAGAACCAACACCTGTTGTATTCTTCATAGAACCACCCTCTCTAATGACAATACCAGCAGGCCTCGGTAAAACCGGTTTCTTCCTGTTAAAAGCATTATCCTCATCAACCATTTTTCCTTTTCCCTTATCCACAAACCTCTTCACCATCTTTTTATTCTTCCTGAATTTAGCATCAACATCACCCAAAGTCTTTCTTTTCAAGTGTAAACCTCTCTCCCTATTATATCTAGTCCTAAAAGGAGTTGCAGTGCTAGAGCACCGCAAGCTAGCGTCTTCTTCTACCAATCCGACAACCTCCCCACCTTCACCCTCTAAATCAATGTTTTTTAAATAATAATCAGATAACCTTTGTTTTTTGTGAGCAATAAACAAAAAAACCATTCCGCCAACCTAGTTCCAACAATGTATGCACATCATTGTCTGTGTTAATCAACTTCAAACCTTCTTCTAATAATTTGCCGGACATACAAAAGAACAATGCCCATTTTTCTTCCCTAATGCGTGCTAACATATGATCCAGACCAGTAGCAAATATATGTTTGTCATAGACAAAGGAAACAGTTTAGAAACAGACCCTTGTACATATCTCAATGGACCAAATTCAAATAATCCATTGGTGTGCATCTTGAACACAACTTCATCCTGATAACCCATTAAACATGCCACCATTTAAATTCAAATATCAAGAGTCAATTAAATTAATACACTATTCACATTTATCATTTTAATTCAAACCTCAAGTCTAAAGAGCTACTACAACTGCTACAACAAAGTCCAAGTCTGCTGCAGAAGCTACTACATCAACAGCTCTCAGTATGAAGGAAATATCCTAGTTTACTACATTTCCACAAGACCAAACACCTTACCTTAGGTTCATATCTATAGCCCATGCATATGAACCTTAGAGGCTCTTGCCATGGTCATGACCAACAAAGGAAGTAAACCTCATGTTCCATCGAGGCTCAATTGCATTTTCTCTCAAATATCAATACAAACACTCCTATAGTCTCAACAGAACCAACATAACTGCTATGCCAAACACTCCTACGAAAGAGCCACTACAGCTGCTATGCCAATCCTTCATTTTCCATTGTCACTACAACTCTATTGAATTGATGACATTTCCTATTCTAACAGCCTATTTTGAACCAAAATACTCTGTTTATCCTAAACCTACCAATCAGGGCACTCAATCATGCCACTCAAAGGGGATGTATATAAAAGTCTATTATAAAGATCATTTAGCAACGAACATAAGCAAATTGAAAATGACACATAAATGAAGTATAATACATTAACATACCAAGATTCACATGCTCTTCATTCCCCTCCCTCTTCCTCCCGCTCTTCTTTTTTTCTTTTTTTTGTCATTGTACTCGGATTGTGACTCCCCTCCCTCTTCCTCCCACTCCCAACATGCCTTCCCTCTTTTTGTTTCTGCAACTACCTCATTGTCGGTTCCACTATCACTTCCAAGGGTAGGAATACATATTGTACCACTACCACCCGTATTTGGTTTGTTGTAAGTTTTGTTCCGCAACCATTGCAGAATAACTTCTATCATCTCCTTCCCTATGTTCTTAAATGAACCATACTTGGCAATAACTTGATCACCAAATGTAGCCATCGCGAATTTTCTGTTGATTCCTCCCCCCCCAATTAACAAAGACTTGCCCTTATCATTATTTGCCGTAGCTGGTTTGTTTGTGTCGATTTTTTGGTTTTTTTAAGCTAGGGTTTGACTATTGATTATCGATTTGAAATGAAGTTAAATGGGGTTGTTTTGGCACTTAATATTTTCTGTAAAAGCCTATTCTAGTCATCTAGTTGATTTAACGAAATTAAGTTATATTTGCAAATATTGTCCTTGAAGTTAAATGGCGGGAGAGACTGAGAAGTCAGTGAAATGACAATAATATCCTCATTGACGAGACACTTAACAAGATACATAACGAATGTTAGCAAAAATCATTCTCGGTGGCTTTTTTACAAAAATATAAAACATTAATTGTTTTGCACACAATCACAAACAAATAAAAACAAAAAAAACAAAAAAAAAACAAAAAAACAAAAAAAACAAAAAACAAAAAAAAAAAAAAAAAAAAAAANACGTAAAAAAACATAAAAAAAACCGGGTGAAAACGTAAAAAAGCGGGCGTAAACGTAAAAAACGAACGAAAACGTAAAAAACGGGCGAAAATGTAAAAAACAGACGAAAACGTAAAAGAATGAGCGAAAACGTAAAAAAACATGCAAAAACGTAAAAACCAAGGTGAAAACGTAAAAAAACGGGCGTAAATGTAAAAAAACGGAAGAAAGCGTGTAAAATCGGACAAAAACGTAAGAAAACGGATGAAAACGTGTAAAATCGGAAGAAAACGGAATTTTAAGTTATTTACTAATGACCGTTAGTGTAAAGGACTAACGATGCGACGCTTAGTACATACAATAGCAAAAAATGTCAAGTTTTGTGTTACAATGGAAAAAAAAATAGTTGGCAACATACAATGGGAAAAAGTGTCAAGTTCAATGTATTTTTTTATCATTTTCCCATTTTAAAACTCATAAATATTATTAATGGAAAATGTTTTGACTAATTTACCCTTTTTGTTGAAGGTAAATGTGCGTTCTATGACTTCTATCTGCATTTCGAAGAAACCTGTTATTAAGAGGGCTAGGTGTAATAACACCATAACATCAAAAAGTGCTGCCACATTAGCGTCACATCACTTTAACACCAAAACATTTAACACCAAAATATCAACCTTTATCATAACACCAAATAACACCACCATTTTAGGACCCACATTTTAAAAAATTATAATTTACAAATTAATCCCTCAACTATTTTCATTCATTAAATTAATATATAAATAACATTTTTATAAAAAAATACAAAACTAAAATAACAACATAAAGAAAAAAAAGTTGTTAAAATTGTTTGGTCAAATATAAACACGTTTCCAGCCCACATACCAACGCCTATTATTTATTGTTGAAAAAAAATCATCTTCTTTTTCATCATATATTGCACACAAACTACACACACACAAACGCAAACCAACACACACACAAACGCAAATCATCTACCTGTTATACCACTAGGGGGTGTGCTTGTAAATTCTTTTTGTCACTACATGCGTTTCATTTTACATAGTTGTAGCCACGCCGTTGGTAACGCAGCACCAACGCCGGCTTTGCTGGTGTAGTAATGCATGCATAATGCGAGCCATACAGACCATAATGCTGTGGCTGCATTATTATACCTTTCGCTCTAAAGACTTGATACTTCTGGTCCTACATAGTACTATAGACTCATGTACACAAAACATAGTACAATCCTAACTCTTGATCCTCCTGGTCCTAGATTTTATTTGTAAACGGTGTGCTATTTTAATTGTATATAAAGTTGTGGAAAACTAGAAGAGGGGGTTGAATAGTTTTACGTCTTTTTAATTTTATAAAAACTTGGTTTCAAAATGTTGATTCGAATTTATGTGAAATCTACTCTTGCATAATATGAACAATTATATATATATATATATATATATATATATATATATATATATATATATATATATATATATATATATATATATATATATATATATATATATATATANACCACAAGAGCTTATCTTCACCACACCACCTTCCTCTCTGCGCCCATACTTTGATGACCTAGAAGATCTACCACCTAGGACAAACAATCCACCATCTTTGCCATCGTTTGACTCTACTGAATGCTTGGCTCGTCAACGACCACCATGGTTCAATACATCTCAACCACCCATTCCCCACGCTATTCTTTGTGAGCATTGTCACCATTCACAAACCATAGCATATAAAGTACAAGATGAAATGCACTTTATTCTTAATCACATCCTTGAATGCCTAAACGATCTCACCCACCAAAACTATCCATAAGAGATCGGCGCTGGATATACAAGCAATTATGATTATATTAAGTTTATTTTCTATTATATTTTTACTTTTTGTAAGAACTATCATTGTTCTTATGTTTACATTTGTACGTGGTGTAAAACCACTTCATTTGGTGTGTTTTATCACAAGGAGAAACATTCTATTAATGATTTTCTTGTGTGCATTACTCGATCTTTTAATGCATCATTATATATCTCTTCGCACATAACTTTTTCCTAGCATATCTCCTCATCACTAACAATTTGTCTTGCAGTAAATGTTTTAGTGGTTGTGTCAAACAATTGCTTGCAGTTAATGTGGTATTTCAGCCACATTCCATTGTACTTAAACATTTTTTAGAGTAATATGTTTTACTGGGTGGAATACCGTTTACCCAAAAATAACAATTTGTCATGTAGATTTACTTGACGCCCTCATTAAGTGGGAGTTGTCGTCAAGGGGGAGCAAAATTATACTTATTAATCTCAATTTGTACGTAGTCTCTATTTTTACATACAATAATTTTATGGTTTGTCATCAACAAAAAAAGGGGAGATTGTTAATACAAATAAGTTGTAAAAATATTTATTTCTATTTTACGATCTTCTTATGTTTTTTCGATAACAATAATAAAATCATTGTAAGTAAATGATAGAATACAGAACTTATCATATAAACAAATGATCACTAGTCTCCTAATTTAGACATTTTTAAGTGCCGGTTATTTACATGTTATTAAAATACATTAGGCATAAAAGAAATGTAAATTTACTTTTACCTTATGCATTGTGGAAAACTAGAAGGGGGATTGAATAGTTTTACGTCTTTTTAGTTTTATGAAAATTTGGTTTTAAAATGTTGATTCGAATTTATGTGAAATCTACTCTTGCAAAATATGAACAATTATATGTATATAGGTATATGAAAGTAATAACAAAGCAAGTAAAATAATAAGTAAGAGATGGAAAGATCGAACCGCGACACAAAGGATTTATGGTGGTTCGGCAACGAAGCACCTCTTCGCCTTACTCCACTCCCCCGAGCACCTAACTCGAGAGTTTTCTTCACTACGTCAACAAGCTCCCTTATGGCGGAGAAAACCTTACACACCTTTGCTTACACCGATTAACGATACAAAGCTAAATGTCGGGTTCTAATCCTAGCTAGAACAAATCTCACACCACTAATCACTACACGACTTCTTCATGACTTCTTCACTACTTAGCACTACTTATTCACACCACTACTTCTTCACACCTTTACTACTTACACACCACAATCTCTTCACAACTTCACTACTTACACACCTCACTAACCTAATCACTTATGTTCACACCTATCTAACTAATATCCACACCTTATACGCAAATGAATGAATAATTTACAAATGGTAACACATTAACAACTTAGATGATAGGATCACACTAAGTTGTAATACTTCTTGTCTTGATTAATAAAAGTATTCTTCTCTTGCACTTGAATGGTTGAAGCCTGGATCCCTTGGAAACAAAAGCTTATGATTATATGATCAAAGGATTTAGAAGGATATGAAAGAAGATTTAGATCAGAAAGTTTGAGATGCAAAAGGTGAGGAAAAAGTTCAAGGATAGTCCAGTATTTTATAGGCAAAGCTGAGCAGCTGAGGAGCGTGGCCAGTCCCGTTAATTAGGAGTCGGTCCCCTTAATTATTAAGGGGGCCGCCTAGTTAATTAAGGGGGCCGCCTATTTTAAACGTTTCTCAGCTTTGTCTTTTTATGAGGAAGGTTTTTCTAGAACAATTTTGCCATTTTTGGTTGAAAATTTGAATTTATATATTTATTATTGGTTAAACATATTTCTTTAATTACCAAAAATGATTTTGTAAAAGATATAAAATGTGTGTGACATTTTATAAAAAATCTAGTGATTAAGAAAATTTTTCTTTGATCATAAATTGCATTAGGCATTTTGTTTATTCATAACTCAAGTGATTAATTTGTTAAAATAAATATTTACTACTAAATACTTGTTTACGTCATAATTTTTAGTTTAATGACTCTACATTTTGTGATTATCAAAACGTAGAGAAATCAAAAAATACTAATACCGTTTTTAGACATTATTTATATCAACAATCTCCCCCTTTTTGATGATTACAAAACCTAAACTCATTAAATCAAAAATTAATTTTTATACAAGTATTTAGTGAGTTTATATCCACTTCTCCCCCTTTTGTAGAATCAAAAAGGTTATGCTGACTAGTTTCATAAATGAAATTTGACGGGATGAGAGCTCCCCCTTGATGTGTGCTCCCTCTAGTTCGAGGGCACCAAGGAATCAAGCTATGAGAATCTTGGCTACAAAAACATGTTAAGAACATAAGACACATATATTCATAGCAAAAATAATTTAAAGCAAACAAAGATAACTAATTTATTCATGCATTCAAGATGATTATGTAAAACACATGAGCATCATTACAACATACAATATTCTTGAAGCATATTGATTACTGTTGATCCCAGTTGAGCAGTAGATCTTATATAGAAGCTGACTTGAATTGTAATAAACTTAAACAATACGCGGAATATATTACTTAACTTAAGATGAACACAAGAACAATAGTTTCACACTTAACACTTCAATATGTTAATACGAGCACTCTAACAATGCTAGGGTTTACAACCGTGAAGTGATTCGACTTAAACACAGACACATACGTAATTCTAACCCTAGGGATCTCCTTTTATAGACAAGGAACCCTACACGGGTGTACAATAACTTCTTACACAATCAAAAGATATTCTAAACATATAGAATATTTATACAATCTTTACTATAATTACAAGACACGTTTCTATAATAACCTCTGAGCAGCAGAGTCTTGCAATTCTTCTAGCAGCAGTTTCAGCTTAGCAGCAGATTCATTTCATTAGCAGCAGAGTCAATATTCAGCAGCAGTTTGACACTTAGAGATATTCACAGAAGTAGAATCCTAAAACCCAACAATCCACCCATAAACTTGATATTTTTCTCCCAAATCATCAAGTTTCTCTTAAGCACGAATAAACACCAGAAGGATGCTTCCAAACACTTACTTCTTGACTTCACCACTATCTGCAAGTATCTTCTCATATCTGGTGACCAAATTATAAGCTTGTTCATCAAACTTATACTATAAGTGAAGCATTTTAGGCTTCAACATCTGAAATATAATTGCTGTATGATTGTTGAGCACTGGATAATCTTTCTCAGCAAGCATAAATATGGTTGACCCTCCAACTGATAAAGCATGGACACCACAAGACTGATAAAAATACCATCTTTGAACATTTCCAGCCTTTAGTGCTTTCCATTCCAGGTCAGCTTCACAAGGTTCAAACATAACCTTTAATCTGTAGTAGATCACCCTCTCATGGACTTCTTCTGGTCTGGTATCACCATATTTTTCTTTATAGAGCCTCCAGACATCACATACATCATCCCTATCCATATGATACATCATCTGCTCAAAGGATAAAAAGTGAGTCCATGTACCATTTGTTCTTTCAAAAGCCCACATAAGTCTATTTTTGCTTCCATAATTCTTGAATCCCACATTGAATGACACAAGTGGATGTTTAACATATAAAGGTGTAGGATTTAAGAGATCTGGTTCTGTGTGTGGTGAAAGAAATGTGAGAGTCATCACTCTTTGCCTATCCTCTTCAGCTTCATCACCTTCTTCTTTATCCAGTTCTGAACTGCCAGCACCATCAACCTTCCTCTTTTTCCTAGCAAAAGTTTTCTTAAAAGTTGCTCTTTTCTTGCTTTCATAGATAGGAGTAGGTTTAGTTTCTGCTATGCTTTCCTTTACCTGCTCTGCAACTTTAGGCTTATCAACATTCTCAGCCTCTTTGATCTTCTCAGGCTCACTTGACTTCTTTTCTCCTCTTATCTTTCTATTCATCTCAGCTATCATTGCCTCATCTTCTTTAGATCCAATGGCAATGAATCTATCACACTCAGTTCTAGCATGTTGGTACATAGTGAAGATTTCAGAGTCTTTATAACCCTTGAGGTCAACAAGTCTCCAACCTTTAACATGCTTCAAATACTTCTCTTGAGTCTTTCTTTGCTGTAGAGGTGTTGGTCCTTTGAGAATCTTTTTCTTCTTTCTTGCAGCAGCAGCTTCCTTTTTTTTCTTTGCTGTGAACACCTTTAACCAAGCTTTAACATCAAACCCAGGAACTTCTTGTTCCTCAATCTTTACCAGCTTGGAAAGTTCAATATCAGCATCTACCTTTATCACTTCATCCTCCCATTCTTCATAAGCTTTTAAATCCTTTTCTTTCTTCTCAGCTTGAAGTCTTTCTTTTTCAAGAAGTTGTTGTTCAATTTCATCTTCCTCTTCTTGAAGTTTCATAGCTTCAGCTCTATCATGTTCTTCAAGCTTCTCCTTAGGCCAAAACTCAAGTGGTATCTGTGAATATCCACTTCTTCATCACTTGATTCAAGCTCAGGTTCCTTAACCATCTTGTCTTTTCCTTTGTCAGTACTTGAAGCAATGAACTTAGCTTTCTTGATAGGAATAGAAGGTTCTCTGATTGTCACTCCTTTGGTAGGTGGTTTAGGCTTCTGAACTTCCTTTGGAAGTGTCTTTGGTTGAGGTGTAGGAGTAGGTGTTGGTTGTTGTTGTGATTGAGGTGGTGGTTGTTGTTTTTGAGATGATTGTTCTGCTAATTCTTTCTCACTGAGCATCATCATTGCCTCAGCAGCAGCTTTGTCACTAGAACCAATAGCAGATCCCTGTGTATCTGCAGAATCACCTTTTGCACTAGCAGCAGGATCAGCAACAATTTCTATAGCAGCAGTTTCTTGAGCAGCAGAGTTATCAGCAACAGAACCTTGATCTTTTTCATTAACCACAGATTGTTCAACAACACTTGAAGTAGCAGATTCTGGAGCAGCAGAGTTATCAGCAACAGTTTCAACAGCAGAGTCTTTTAAAGTATCTCCTAAAGCTTTTATAGCCCCACTCATCAACTCTGTAGCCTTCACAAGTTGTTCAGGTTCCAAAGTTTTGAGTTTATCTACCACTGATTCTGAAGTTTCCACAATCTTCTCCATTACAACCTCATGCCCTTCTCTGTCAGCAACCACATATTTTTCAACATTTTCACCATCACCACTGTCTACCTCCATATCATCCCCTGTACTCATACCAGTATCCAAAACAACTTGAGCAGTAGTTTCTTCCAAAATTTTATCCTCCCCTGAAGTTTCCAAATCATTCCTCCCTTGTTTGGAAGCATCCTCTTCCATTGTAGTGGGCTGAACAGAGAATCTAATTTTCTTGGAAGGTCCCACATTCTTAAATCTTTTGAAGGTTGAAGATCTTGATTTCTTTAAATTGAGCAGCACCTTCATCTGTTGCTGCATTTTAGTAATCTCCTTAGCTTGAGCAGATGAAAGTTTCTTGAGATCAAGAACTTGTTCCTCCAAAGATGTGCATTTGGTCTCCAAAGTGGTACATTTTGCCATCAATTCCTTAACAGTTTGCATACTAGTCTCATCACTTCAACCTGTATTACCTGGTCCGAGAGGTGAATCATTGACATTGACATTTTGTACAGTATCATCCATCAATTCATTTGTTTCAGATCTATCCTCATCACTTCGGGATGTATTACCTTCCATGAGAGGTGAATCTTTGGATTTAAGCTCAGTATCAAACCTAGTTTGATCACTTGAACCCCCTGTATTTTCCATGTGGCTAGGGTTACCATCATTGGATGCAGATTCAGAAAAATCCTCCTCACTAGATGTTGCCTTGGTTTGGATCTTACTTATGTTATCACTGTCCTGCTCTGCTTCTAAGCTAGTAGCAGTAGTGGTAGCCCTTACCAATGTGTCTCCTTCATCACCTAAGACAGTCTCATCTGGTACATTCATCCTAACACTGGCCTGAGATTGCTTAGTGTTCTTTGAGGTTGTCCTATGTGTTTGGGTCTTTTCAGTTGATGGGGATGAAACCTCATTTGAACCTTCAAAAGTGGGTGTGTGTTGGGAATTAGGGGGATTTTCTGACTCTTCACCCTGATTGTTTGGAACAAGTTCCACCATATATGGCAAAAGTGGTGTGAACTTGCCTGAAAAACCTTTTCCATTTTTAATCAAGAAAGTAAACATTTTGGGTACCAAAGGTATTGCCTCATAAGTAGCCCTATGTGTTCTTACTTTAGAAATCTGATTTTCCACAAACAATTGAACAAATCTAGATAAAGCAAAGATGTTCCTTTTTCCCTGATTGATTTTGCCATACCCTCTAAAATCAAGTTTGAAAAATTAAATGGGTTTCCATTGCACAAACATACCATAGCAGAGGCTATGGGTGCACTGAACTCATTCCACCCAGATGTTTTAGAACTCAAACAATGTAAAAGATTATGAACCAAAAATTTGTACTGAGAACAGAGAAGACCTTTTCAAAATTTTAAACCATAATTTTTCCTCTCATATCCTAGAGCATTTAAACCTTCAAAAATGTCAGTTTTAACAAGAACCTTAGGAGCATCCTCATCATTAAAGAGAAGAATCTCTCTAATAGATGATTCAGTGACAAGGACCTTTTGATTATCTACCATGGCCCTTATTTGTGTTTCCCCATTGTTAGTTTTGACTTTTGCAGTAAACCAAAACTGTTTAATGTAGGATTGAAAGATAGTTGGGTTCACAGTTAATGCATACCTAATTGGAGTAGCATTAAGAAAGTGTACCATCTCTGTGAACTCATCTGGAACCAAGGATGCATCTAAAAATGCGACATTGTTGTGGTCTCTGGCCCAAGTGCGTGTAATCTCCATGAAGTTAGGGTTTGTGAATTTGGGGAATTTTGATTTTGATGATAATGAAGTGTTAGGGTGTGGTTATACTTCAATTAGGAGCGTGTAAAAACTAATTGTGAGATCAAATTAGGTTTTTAAACTGATTTGGGCAGTTACATAACCGCCCTTCCACTTTCAAACCGAGCAGCAGAACTCTGTGTAGCAGCAGAACCAGCAGCAGAGTAAAATAACTAGCAGCAGAGTTATTTGGCCAGCAGCAGATTTGACTATACTTAAGATTTTCTCGGTCAACCAGTCAAAAGTCAAATATTCCATTTATTATTCCCAATTAATGGTAATTACCAACTACACATTAATTATTTTCCCCAATTTAATCCGTTATAAAAGGAGAATCCGATCCATTCCAATTTTATCACAAATTAAACCCTAATCTCTTCCACATATCAAATCAATCTCTTCCACTTTAGCAAAACAATCTCTTCCATATGGCTCCAAAACGTGAAATCATTGATATCTCTTCTGATTCCTCGGACTCATCTGATTTCTCTGATTCTGATTCCCCAATCGACACTATACCATGTCCACCCTATCTTCCACCATATCGTCCTCCTCATAATAGAATGAGGACTAAAGAACAAGCCCGGAAGTTCAAACATGTCATTAATGCTACCATCCTCCCATATCATCCCAGATACCAATCTCCCACAAATAGAAGAGGTGAGGGAACATCAAGGTCTGCCCATGGAAAAGGAACCTCTGAGCTTGCTAAGAAGCTTCCCAATGCTCTTGCACAGGCTATTGAAACAGCCATGGCATCACTGAGGCCAATACCAGTGCCTGGGCGATCCAAGTCATCAAGGGAACCTCCCCTCAAGGTTGTGTTGGGGCTTGCTTGTCCAAGGTTGTGGGATGAGAAGATGCAAGCCAGGGGAGTACACAAGAATATGCCGGATCCTAAGGACAAAGGGAAAGGACCCATGAAGTAGTCTTGTTTGGAATCCTGTGATGTAGACCTTTTTGTGTTTTGTTTGAACTCTCTTTGTAATCTGCATCTTTGTTAATGGAATGAACTTTTACTGTTATGTTTAATTATTTGCTTGTGCATACAGCAAACACATCCATATTAACTTCAACCTGCAAAATATTAGTCCAAAACAAAACATACAGGTCCACAATAGCAAAATCTAACTCAACAGCAGAGTTTCCAATAGCAGCAGAGTAGACTTAGTAGCATATTCACTTTTAGTAATGACAACAAACTTTTAAGATCAATAACATTACAAATCCATTTACAAAACTTTACAAAAACACAGAGAGATAAGTTTTCTAAAGATTGATCATTCCAATACTTGCAATCAAATATTGAAATCTACCCACATCAAAGTGTTTGGTAAGTAGATCTGCAACATTTTGATCAGTATGGATTTTAACAATTTAAATCAGCTTCTTTTCATAGCAATCTCTAATAAAATGATGTCTTATCTCAATACGCTTTGTTTTAGAGTGAAAAACAGGATTTTTAATTATGCACAAAGTACTGTTATTGTCTATATGTATTTTGGTGTTCATAAAATTGTACCCATAGTCCAATAATTGATTTTGCATCCAAAGTACTTGACCACAGCAACTAGAAGCAGCCACATACTCAGCTTCAGTTGAAGAGTTTGCCACCACAGTTTGTTTCTTGCATTGCCATGACACCAACCCGCTTCCAAGAAATTGATAACCCCCTGTTGTGGATTTTCTATCCAAGCAAGCTCCAGCATAATCACTGTCAGAGAAAGCCTCCAACTCAAATGGTGAATTCTTAGGATACCAAAGCCCCAATTTGGGTTGATGCTTTAAGTATCTAAAGATTCTCTTTACTGCATTAAGATGTGATTCTTTGGGAGTAACTTGAAATCTTGCACAAGCACAGACAGAGAACATAATGTCTGGTCTTGAGGCTGTAAGATACATCAATGATCTAATCATTGATTTGTACACATGAACATCCACCTCTTTGCCTTCTTCATCTTTTAACAATGGTTTGTCTTTTTCCATAGTTGTCTTTGCAGGCTTAGCATCAGTGAATCCAAATTTCTTCAAAATATCAGCCACATACTTATCTTGACTGATAAATATGCCATCTTCCTTTTGTTTCACTTGTAACCCCAAAAAGAAGGTAAGTTCTCCCATAGAGCTCATGGAAAACTTATCTTTCATTACCTTCTCAAACTCCTCACACATAGCTTTGCTTGTAGAACCAAAGATGATGTCATCAACATAGACTTGAACCAGCAAAATATCATCTTTATTCTTCTTAATGAACAAAGTTTTATCAATCCTACCCTTAGTGTAACCACATTTTAACAAGTAGGTAGACAACTTTTCATACCATGCCCTAGGAGCTTGATGCAAACCATACAGTGCTTTTTCAGCTTTGTAAACTTTGTCAGGGAAATTTGGATCTTCAAAACCAGGTGGTTGTGACACATAAACCTCTTCCTTGATTTCCCCATATAAAAAAGCACCTTTCACATCCATTTGATACACCACAAAGTCTTTATATGAAGCAAATGCCAAAAATAGTCTAATAGCCTCAATCCTTGCCACAGGTGCATATACTTCATCATAATCAATGCCTTCTTGTTGTGTGTATCCTTGAGCAACTAATCTTGCTTTGTTTCTAATCACAATGCCTCTTTCATCTCTTTTGCATCTGAAACCCCATTTTGTTCCAATAGCCCTCTTTCCATTAGGTAGATCAACCAAGGTCCAAACTTCGTGAAATCTAAATTGTAGAAGTTCCTCCTACATAGCTTCCACCCAACTTGACTCTTGTAGGGCTTTATAAACATTCTTGGGTTCTATTTGTGATAGAAAACAAGCAAATAGGCAATTTTGTAGATCTTTGTGACTATTTCTTTGATGCAAAGATCTAGCAAAGAAACCTTTGAGAAGCAGCTCTTTTGTTGTAACACCCCCAACTCGGATACGGCAGCTGACATGCTGGGGGTATTACGCAAATAGAAACCAGGCACATTTATAGCTAACGACCACAACACGGGACGTTTATAAATGTTGCAAAACATATCATTCGAATTACAAACCATTTAGAGTACAAGGACTCTTAAGTCAAAGTAGCAGCGGAAAAAGTAAATAGAGTTTGCAGCGGAAAAAAATAAACAAAGTTTAGCAGTGAAAGTAACAAAAGACACAAAAGGTTTTACGAATGACATGCAAATAAAGATAGAAAGATAGTAAAGCTGCCTTGACAGAAATGCCTCTTCAGCCTTAGCCACTCCACCATGCCCCAAGTATCAAGCTTCAAAGCTAATTATTAATATCATTAGTACCTGAAACACATGCTTAAAAAGTCAACACAAAGGTTGAGTGTAATCCATAGGTTTAAATAATAAGGTTGAGCACAAGGTTTTAATCATAAGATATGAGCAACATATGCAAATATCGGGTAATCAAGGTAACAACCAATGTATAGAGGCATCCCTGTGCATATAACATTGTTGATGATGCTAAGCTCATGACACGCAAAACGTTAACCAACAATCATAGTATCAATATAACCGCGGAATTTCATAATATAATAGTGCCCCCAAGGCCGAGTACTTGCCAATTACCCGGCAAAATCGAATATAGTACACCACAATTTGCCTATCCAGCAAAAGGAGTGGGAGGGTCAATTCCTATAGGCCTATATCCCTATATTCGCGTTCACTCGCAAGTGATTAATGGTTCATGATCTGAGGGTCTTGCAATGGCAAGGCAAAGCTACTTAGCACATCGTCAGGAAAGCATACCAATCAGGAAAGCATACCAAAAATACTTGTGCTCAGAAAACATTTAAAGCATGTATCTCACCCCATGGGTTTATAAACATTTAAAAGATAAAAAGCGGGGCTATGAATCACACCTTAACAATAGCAGGAAACGAGATATATCAACCAATCAAATAATGCGTCACAGCAAATAATCCTCAGCACAACCTAATCAATATAAATATCATAACTCAGCAATGGTACTCGAATATTCCAATAAACAATGCTTGAATAAAGTTTTATAAAAGACAATGGCATTTGAAAGAAAATAGTTTTCAAAAAGTCTCGTGTGGAAGAAAGATAGAAAAGAATAAGTCGGCGAAACGACAAAATACGCAAGAAAGACGAATGAATACTCGAAGAATGTCGTCGAAAAGAAATGGAAAGAAAAGAAAAGGAAATAATGACACATTCGAATAAAAATAAATCAATAATAATAAGTCTCGGTTTTACCCATTTTCCCAAAATAATATTGAAATAAAAAGGGTTTCGAAATAAATAATAGTTGATAAAATAGTTTGAAGAGTATAAAGAATTTTACAAAATTTTGGCATGACCTGCCCGTTTATAGAACATTTCCCGAGTCAACGACTCTTTTATTTTTAAACAACGATAATACTTTTATAAAATAAAAGAAAATAAATAATAATATGATTGGATATATCATTTACGTAGTCCATTAGTTGTTTAGGTTTATCGACCATTTTGTATTGTTCGGGTTCCAGGTATGTTAAGATCTTTAAGGGCCTAACGTACCCTACCGTCTCATGTACTAAAGGGTCCATAAGTCCAAATAACCATAGCCGCAAATCCAATACGTCCAATACAAGTTCACAATATAACATCACAATAATAATAATACAGAAACCAAGTCCAATGTCCAAATCCTCTCAACTATGTCAATTGTATTTTAGGTTTCTTAGTTTTATTATCCGTTTTATTCGTTTACCGTTTAAACTAAATAATAATAATAATAATAATAATAATAATAATAATAATGATAATAATAATAATAATAATAACCCGAGACTAGTAACCAAATCCCGAAACAATCACAAAAACAATAACGACACTCAACACAATCGAACCCGAGTCTAAAATCAATACCAAACCAAATCCAAATCTAATCCGAGCCTTACTCCTTCTCGGCTCAACCCAAAACGCATCCAAATCTCATCCAAACACTACCAAATCCAAACACTTAAAACAACAATAATAATACCATCACCCACCACCACCCGTGCCTCGGTGGTGGTGGTTCTCGGCTGTCGAGCCACAAACAAGACAAAACGGACCCTCAATAATTTTATCAC
Source organism: Artemisia annua (assembly GCA_014162995.1). Taxonomy (NCBI): domain Eukaryota; kingdom Viridiplantae; phylum Streptophyta; class Magnoliopsida; order Asterales; family Asteraceae; genus Artemisia; species Artemisia annua. The sequence goes on from LBNU01033204.1 coordinate 121,710, forward strand.
AAACAAGAAAAGTATATACTCCCTCTAGTCCCAAATTCGACAACAACAACAAAATGACCAAACCCTCACCGAGTCACCGAGTTGACTCGGTGAGTTAATCCGAGTCGCGGCCAACGAGTACCAAAACAATTTTCACACAAGTTTTTATCATTAAAACATTTATAAAAACAATTATATAAAAAGATTTAATAAATAAATCGGATTTATTGAAAAATGAAAATTAGGGTTTGTAAAATAAAAGAAAATAAAAGAAAAAGGGGCGAGTGGTGGTGCTATACCGGCGGTAGAAAGGTGGTGGAGGGTCGTGGTGGTCGCGGTGGTGCTCGGTGTTCACGGGGGTGGCGCGTGAGGGTGGTTACGGGGTGATTGGGGGTAAACGGAGTGCGGGGATGAGTCGGGGACGTCCCGATCTACAAGGGAAGGTAGGTGGTGTAAGTGGGGATGGCCGGAAAATTTTCCGGTGGCCGGAATTTGTGGGATTCCGGTGGGGGTGTGGGTTCGCCGGCGAAGAGAGAGAAAAGGGTTTGTGTGTGTGTTTTTATAAATAAAAATGAGAGAAAGTGGGTGTAGTGGGGTTTATATATGGAAAAGTATAGGGTAGTTTGTTTATTATTAAAAGTGTCGGGTATGAAATGAAAATAAACTCAAGGGACTAACTTTGCCAACGAGCTAAACTTCTCGTAAAAACGGTTCGGGGCTCAAACGACATAGCAAACGGACTCGAAAATTTACGAAACTTGCGCCATTGTTCACGAAATAATTTTTTCAATAAAATCAAGCATAAACTTCAGAGTTTTTCTCAACTCAAAATAAATCAAATAATTTGGCAAATGCAATACAATTCGAGTTTTCTAGGTTGTGCTGAGTCAATCAAGGAATAATTTCTCGTTTCCAATATATCTCACGCTTCTCAAGCCCAATTTAACATGCGTTAAAAATTTAAAAGTATTTCAGGTACGAAAATAGAAGTTTGGCTAGAAATGGGTTTTAGGAAAGTAACGGGTGTTACATAACATACATCATATTTAGAAATCCGTCCCGGATTTAGTTTATGTCACCAGTCCCGACTTTGAAAAGATTTGGGTACTTGCGTTTAAATTCATCATCGCGTTCCCAAGTGTACTCAGGTCCTCTCTTGGAATTCCAACGAACTTTCACAAGAGGAATACGACTCTTCTTCAATCGCTTAACCTCGCGATCCATAATCTCAACAGGTTCTTCAACAAAATGCAACTTCTCATCAATCTCAATCTCCTCAAGCGGAATTACCGCATCCTCATCGGTCAAACACTTCCTCAAATTCGACACGTGGAAACTAGGGTGAACCCTACTAAGCTCGGGTGGCAATTCCAGGTTATAAGCCACAGGACCAATCCTTTCCAAAATCCTAAAAGGTCCAATATATCGAGGATTCAACTTTCCTCTCATACCAAACCTGATCACACCTTTCCAAGGCGATACCTTCAACATAACCCGATCTCCTACCTGAAACTCCAGGGGTTTACGCCTCACATCCGCGTAACTCTTCTGACGGTCACGAGCTACTTTCAATCGCTCTTTAATCTGAGCAATCTTCTCGGTCGTCTCACGGACTAAATCCGGACCAATAAGCTGTGCTTCTCCCACTTCATCCCATAAGGGTTTCGAAATAAATAATAGTTGTTAAGATAGTTTGAAGATTATAAAGAATTTTACAAAATTTCGGCATGACCTGCCCATTTATAGAACATTTCCCGAGTCAACGACTCTTTTATATGTAATCAACGCTAATATTTTATAAAGTATAAATAATAATATGATTGGATATATCATTCACGTAGTACATTAGTTGGTTAGGTTTATCGACCATTTGGTATTGTTCGGGTTCCAGGTACGTTAAGATCTTTAAGGGCCTAACGTACCCTACCGTCTCGTGTACTAAAGGGTCCATAAGTCCAAATAACCATAGCCGCAAATCCAATACGTCCAATTCAAGCTCACAATATAACATCACAATAATAATAATACGGATCCAAGTCCGATATCCAAATCCACTTAACTATGTCAAATGTATTTTAGGTTTCATAGTTTTATTATTCCCGTTTATTATTTTACCGTTCTAAACCAATAACAATAATAATCCCGAGACTAGTAACCAAATCCCGAAAAAATCACATCAACAATAATAACAACACTCACAACAACAATAACATCAACGACAACAACATCCCAAGTCCACATCCATTCCAACCCGAGCCCTACCCTTCTCGGCTCAACCAAAGAATCCAAATCCGAACCAAATCAATCCAAACACCTCCTAATCTAAATCCAAACAACCAAAACAATAACAACAACAATAGAATAACTCATCCCCCACCACCACCCATGGCTCGGTGGTGGTGGTTCTCGGCTGTCGAGCCTCAAACAAGCCAAACGGACCCTCGAAATCAATCCAAACCCAAGAATACATACTTCCTTCGTCACCAAACAACAAACAAAACAAAAATATCAAAACCCTCACCGAGTCAACCGAGTTGACTCGGTGAGTCAAACTGAGTCGCGACCAAAACGGACCAAAAGGGTTCCACACAAGATTTATATATCAAAAACATTTATAAAAACATTTTTATAAAAAGATTTAATAAATAAATCGGATTTATTTGAAAATAAAAATTAGGGTTTGTAAAAATAAAAGAAAATAAAGAAAAGGGGGCGAGTGGTGGTGCTATACCGGCGGTAGAAGTCAAAAGGGTGGTGGGTTGGGTCTCGGTGGTGGTGTACGACGGCGGAGGTGGCGCGTGAGGGTGGTTACGGGGCGATTGGGGGTAAACGGAGTGCGGGGATGAGTCGGGGACGTCCCGATCTACAAGGTGAAGTAGGTGGTGAGGTTAGAGGTGGCCGGAATATTTTCCGGTGGCCGGAATTTATGGGCGGCGGTGGGGAGGGTGTGGGTCGCCGGCGAAAGAAAAGAGAAGGGAGAGAGAGGAGTGAGAATGTGTGTGTGTTTTTATGAAATAAATAATTATTAAGTGGGTATTTATATGAAAAAGTATAGGGTAGTTTTATTATTATTAGAAGTGTAGGGTATAAAATGAAAATAAACTCAAGGGACTAACTTTGCCAACGCATCAAACTTCTCACGAAAACGCTTCGGGGCTCAAACGACATAGCAAACGGACTCGAAAAATTACGAAACTTGCGCCATTGTTCACGAAATAATTTTTCCAATAAAATCAAGCATAAACTTCAGAGTTTTTCTCAAACTCAAAATAAATCAAATAATTTGGCAAATGCAATACAATTCGAGTTTTCTAGGTTGTGCTGAGTCAATCAAGGAATAAATTCTCGTTTCCAATATATCTCACGCTTCTCAAGCCCAATTTAACATGCATTAAAAATTTAAAAGTATCTCAGGTACGAAAATAGAAGTTTGGCTAGAAATGGGTTTTAGGAAAAGTACCAGGTGTTACATAACATACATCATATTTAGAAATCCGTCCCGGATTTAGTTTAAGTCACCAGTCCCGGCTTTGAAAAGATTTGGGTACTTGCGTTTAAATTCATCCTCGCGTTCCCAAGTGTACTCAGGTCCTCTCTTGGAATTCCAACGAACTTTCACAAGAGGAATACGACTCTTCTTCAATCGCTTAACCTCGCGATCCATAATCTCAACAGGTTCTTCAACAAAATGCAACTGCTCATCAATCTCAATCTCCTCAAGCGGAATCACCGCATCCTCATCGGTCAAACACTTCCTCAAATTCGACACGTGGAAAGTAGGGTGAACCCTACTAAGCTCGGGTGGCAATTCCAGCTTATAAGCCACGGGACCAATCCTTTCCAAAATCCTAAAAGGTCCAATATATCGAGGATTCAACTTTCCTCTCTTACCAAACCTGATCACACCTTTCCAAGGCGATACCTTCAACATAACCCGATCTCCTACCTGAAACTCCAGGGGTTTACGCCTCACATCCGCGTAACTCTTCTGACGGTCACGAGCTACTTTCAATCGCTCTTTAATCTGAGCAATCTTCTCGGTCGTCTCACGGACCAAATCCGGACCAATAAGCTGTGCTTCTCCCACTTCATCCCAACAAATGGGTGAACGACACTTTCGGCCATAAAGTGCCTCAAACGGTGCAGCTTTAATACTCGCATGATAACTGTTGTTGTAGGAAAACTCAACCAAAGGCAAATGGATATCCCATCCATTCCCGAAATCAATCGCACACGCGCGTAGCATATCTTCCAAAGTCTGATTGGTTCTCTCGCTTTGGCCATCGGTCTGTGGATGGTAAGCGGTACTCATATCGAGATGCGATCCAAACGAGTCCTGAAGCGACTGCCAGAACTTCGAGGTAAACCTGCTATCCCTATCGGATATAATAGACACGGGCACTCCATGTCGAGAAACTATCTCTTTCACGTAGAGTCTAGTCAACTTATCCATGCTATAGTTCTCCTTGATCGGCAAAAAGTGAGCAGATTTCGTCAATCGGTCGACTATTACCCAAATAGCATCAAATCCAGTAGAGTCTTAGGTAACTTGGTGATAAAATCCATCGTAATCCTCTACCATTTCCATTCTGGGATCTCGGGTTGCTCTAGCAGACCAGACGGTTTCTGATGTTCGGCTTTTACCTTGGCACAGGTATGACACTTACGGACATAATCGGCAATCTCAGCCTTCATATTGGGCCACCAGTATAACTTCTTCACATCCTGATAAATCTTATCAGATCCTGGGTAAATAGAATACTTGGACTTATGAGACTCTAGCAAAATCAATTCTCTCAGTCCTCTAAATAATGGCACCCAACTTCTTCCTTTATAACATAAAGTTCCATCCGATCGTTTCTCCAACTTCTCTTTCTCGATCATCCCATCAAGTTTCTCTCCCTTGAGATCTCCTTGTCTCACAACTTCCTCTTGAGCTTGCAAGATCTGGGCGGTTAAATTCGAATTGATCGTCAAAACTAAAGCTCGAACACGTAGTGGCTTTAACTGTTCCTTTCGGCTCAAGGCATCAGCCACGACGTTCGCTTTTCCCGGGTGATAGCGAATCTTGCAATCATAATCGCTCAACGTCTCTAACCATCGTCGTTGTCGCATGTTCAACTCCTTCTGATCCAAAATATGCTGTAAACTCTTGTGGTCGGTATAGACAACACACTTCGTACCGTAAAGGTAGTGTCTCCATAACTTAAGCACAAAAACTACAGCTCCTAACTCCAAATCATGAGTGGTATACTTCTCCTCATGAGTCTTAAGCTGTCGGGAAGCATAAGCCATAACCTTCTCTCGTTGCATCAAAAATGCTCCTAATCCTTGATACGAAGCATCACAATAAACCACAAAATCCTCCACTCCATCTGGCAAAGCCAATATCGGTGCACTACAAAGCTTCTGCTTCAAAATCTGAAATGCTTTCTCTTCTTCCTCCCCCCATTCATACTTCTTATCCTTGTGAGTCAACGCCGTCAACGGTTTGGATATCTTGGAGAATCCCTCAATGAACCTCCTGTAATACCCAGCCAATCCTAGAAATTGACAAATTTCTGTGGCATTAACAGGCGTTGCCCATTTCTCAATAGCCTCAATTTTAGCGGGATCCACATTTAATCCTTCACTATCAATCACATGACCCAAAAATTGTACCTTGCGAATCCAAAATTCGCACTTAGAGAACTTCGCGTACAACTGCTCGTCCTTGAGCAACTTGAGAATCGTCGCCAAATGTCGCTTATGTTCTTCCTCACTCTTGGAGTAAATCAAGATGTCGTCGATGAAGACTATCACGAACTTATCCAAATAAGGCTTGCATACTCGGTTCATGAGATCCATAAATACTGCAGGCGCGTTGGTCAAACCAAACGGCATAACTTGAAACTCATAATGACCATAACGGGTCCTGAACGCTGTCTTGGGAATATCCTCTTCCCGAACTCTGAGTTGGTGATAACCGGACCTCAAGTCTATCTTAGAGTAGTAACTCGATCCTTGTAACTGATCAAACAGATCATCAATCCTTGGTAACGGGTAGCGGTTCTTCACCGTCAACTTGTTCAACTCACGGTAATCAATACACATCCTGAACGATCCATCCTTCTTCTTCACAAACAATACCGGAGCTCCCCAGGGCGAAGAACTAGGTCGAATGAATCCTTTATCCAGCAATTCTTGTAATTGCTTGGACAATTCCTCCATCTCTGACGGTGCTAGTCGATACGGTGCGCGCGCAACAGGTGCGGCTCCTGGAACTAAATCGATGCGAAACTCCACTTGTCGAGCTGGCGGAAGTCCCGGCAAGTCTTCAGGAAATACTTCAGGAAAATCACGCACTACAGGAACATCCTTGAGTCGCTTCTCTCCCGACTCCTTCTTAGCCACATGTGCTACGAATGCGTGATATCCTTTCTCGATGTATTTCATGGTTTTGATACACGAAATGATATTCAGGCGAGTTCCACTCCTATCGCCTCGAACAATCAAAATCTCACCATTAAGAGGGATATGAACAACTCGTTCTCCACAAACAATACTCGCTTGATGCTTGGATAACCAATCCATCCCAATCACTACGTCGAAACTCCCAAGCTCAATCGGCATCAAATCAATACTAAACGGGTGGTCTAAAAGGTTAAGGGTACAGCCACGGATCACAGTACGGGTATCAACTATGTTACCATTAGCTAACTCAATGCTATAGCTGACACCTAATGGGGTTGGGGTAAGCCGGAGTAACGGCGCAATCTTAGAAGATACAAAACTCATATCGGCACCCGAATCAAACAAAATTCTAACACGAAGGTTGTTGAGAAGAAACGTACCAGTGACAACATTCGGATCTTGGTGTTGCTCTCCATTCCCCATCACATACACTCTACCTCGAGCATTTCCATTTCCTTGTCCAGCATTCTTCGGGCAATGGCTCCTATAGTGTCCACGCTCTCCACATCCAAAACAAGTAACCACAGGCTGAGCATTCGCTCCTGTTGCCACAACCTTGCTTTTACAAAACCTTGCAATATGACCAACTTTCTGACACTTCATACATCTCACAGCACACGGCCCAGTATGGTGCTGCTGACACTTGCCACAACGAGTTTGCTGCCCAGCATTCACTCCTCCTTGTGCTGGTGCGGCCACAAAAGCTTTAACAGTCTCTTGTCTCCTATTCTGTTGGTGGTGGTGATTGTTGTTACGGTACTGATTGTTGTTGTTGTTGCGGTAGTTGAAGTTGTTGTTCCTTCGGTTATCTTCCCATTTCCTCTTGTTGTCAAAGTGATTTCCTTTCTGAACAGCACCATGCTTAATCACTTGATCCATAAGGCGCTCAGCCATGCTAATAGTATCATCCAAAGTCTCAGCATTGTACGATGTCACATGTCCTTGGATACTTGCGGGTAATCCTCCAATGAACTTCTCAAGTAACTTCTCATTATCTGGCACCATGTGAGCACAAAATACTTTCAACTCCTGAAAGCGGCGCACATATGCAGCAAGATCATAACCCTTCACAGCCAAGTAGTAAAACTCGGTATCCAACTTCCTCAAATCGCTACGAGAACAATACTTCTTAACCATGGCCTTCTTGAAATCATCCCACGAAGTACTAAAAGCATTCTCCATTCCTTTCTCTTGAGCATAAGCATTCCACCATGACAAGGCATGCTCCAACAATGTACCCGTTGCATACTTCACCCTATTGTTCTCAGTACAGTTGCTCCTTTGAAACACTGACTCCATCTTCTCAAACCATTGAGTCAATCCAACAGCTCCTTCAGTTCCTTTGAAGGTAGTAGGCTTACAATCCATGAACTCCTTAAAAGTGCAGAAATGGTTGTCGGGAACCACTTGAACTCCAGCCTGTCCAACATTCTGAGGAACACCTGCTTGCCCGGCAAGCGCTGCTGCAATCCCTTCATCAATCATCTGCTGAATGGCAGCTGGGGTCATCTTCCTAGGAGGCATAATTCTATTAATCAATACAATCACAACCTTTGTAAGTATTTGATCAATGTGTCAGAATCATAGCGCAAAATAAACAACACCACAAAAAGAAAAGACATAACATAGCATAAGTCAACATCAATAACAGTACATCACCATAATACATCATAGATTTCATACTTGAGATTGGTCTTACAAGATATGCAAAACAAGTACAAGTTTCCAACAAAATCTATTAACTGAACTATTCAGTCTACACGTATTAGCTAAACTACTATCAAAGATACTAACAACTATGAATGACCAATCACTGCCCTCTCTAACGATCTCCATACACAGCCATCACGTCAACACTGTCGCTAAACCTGAAGCTAGCCATCCTGTCGTAGTACATCTGCCATTGCATAGCATGAAGCTCATCCCATAATGACTGAATGCTACGATAGTGTCGACTGCTGTCTATATCAAGAAACACCTCTCTCATAGTCAACTGCTCCACCATCTTACTCATCTCCATCATCCTCCCATCTAGCAAATCCAAACGCTCCTGCAACTTAGCACTCGATCGCTCCAACAAACTCAACCTCTCACCCTGCCTCTGGTGCTCCATATACATCTCTCCTGCTGCTCTCCTATCATCCTGCACCTCTCGTCTCAATCCTGCAACCTCAAACTGCCTATCACCCACACGCTGAGTGATATTCCTATGGCTATTCCTACACCACGCTATATCCCGTCTCAAATGACTCAGCGAAGCTCTGAGTTCTGACGGAGTAACACGAGCAGCTGTCGAAGACTCACCAATCTCATACGTCGTCGGGACCTCAGTCTCAAGCGCATATCCTAATGCCTCAGACGTATCCGACTCGTAAGTCACATCCGAAATCACAGGCGAAGGTGGCATGGGAGGAACATCCTGATCCTCATCCATAAACTCCTCGTCATCCTCCTCCTCATCATCATCATCAATACCAACATCATCCTCTAAACCTACATCATCGTCCAAACCAACATCATCCTCTAAACCTACCTCATCGTCCAAACCAACATCAACATCTAACTCAATCTCGTCTCCTANAGAAAATAGTTTTCAAAAAGTCTCGTGTGGAAGAAAGATAGAAAAGAATAAGTCAGCGAAACGACAAAATACGCAAGAAAGACGAATGAATACTCGAAGAATGTCGTCGAAAAGAAATGGAAAGAAAAGAAAAGGAAATAAAGGCACATTCGAATAAAAATAAATCACTAATAATAAGTCTCGGTTTTACCCATTTTCCCAAAGTAATGTTGAAATAAAAAGGGTTTCGAAATAAATAATAGTTGTTAAAATAGTTTGAAGATTATAAAGAATTTTACAAAATTTCGGCATGACCTGCCCATTTATAGAACATTTCCCGAGTCAACGACTCTTTTATATGTAATCAACGCTAACATTTTATAAAGTATAAATAATAATATGATCGGATATATCATTCACGTAGTACATTAGTTGTTTAGGTTTATCGACCATTTGGTATTGTTCGGGTTCCAGGTACGTTAAGATCTTTAAGGGCCTAACGTACCCTACCGTCTCGTGTACTAAAGGGTCCATAAGTCCAAATAACCATAGCCGCAAATCCAATACGTCCAATTCAAGCTCACAATATAACATCACAATAATAATAATACGGATCCAAGTCCGATATCCAAATCCACTAAACTATGTCAAATGTATTTTAGGTTTCATAGTTTTATTATTCCCGTTTATTATTTTACCGTTCAAAACCAATAACAATAATAATCCCGAGACTAGTAACCAAATCCCGAAACAATCACATCAACAATAATAACAACACTCACAACAACAATAACATCAACGACAACAACATC
>LBNU01033204.1:132327-145279 GCA_014162995.1 Artemisia annua
CGCCATTGTTCACGAAATAATTTTTCCAATAAAATCAAGCATAATCTTCAGAGTTTTTCTCAAACTCAAATAAATCAAATAATTTGGCAAATGCAATACAATTCGAGTTTTCTAGGTTGTGCTGAGTCAATCAAGGAATAAATTCTCGTTTCCAATATATCTCACACTTCTCAAGCCCAATTTAACATGCATTAAAAATTTAAAAGTATCTCAGGTATGAAAATAGAAGTTTGGCTAGAAATGGGTTTTAGGAAAAGTACCAGGTATTACACCTTTTTATTCGGGTGATTCGGGTTGAAAATATTTGGCTAACTCGGGTACGGGGTCGGCCCGATTGACCCGAATAAGGATTAATGGCCGTCAATTTTTGATCTTCTGTTATACATACGGGTAATGATTTGCACACTCAAAAAAGTTATTTGCACACTCAATGTACAACCGGTTGAAGCAGTGTGCTTAATACTGTACAAGTATTTAATGCGCAGATGGAGTGTCCCAGTCAATTTATAAAGTGTGCAAATCAATTCCCTTTCACATAAACCCTAATTTAACACACTATAAAAAATCATAACAAATCCCAAATCAAAATCAAACTAACTCATGTCTTTTTACTTTTTGAAGATAACTGCAAATGTGACAGGCCAGCAATGGTGGTAACATTTTGGACACCATCCAACCCTGCTCGACATTTCATTTGCTGCCAAAATCGATGGGTAAGTTATCAGATACGTTTAGTTTAAAGATTATTAAGTTTAATGTTTAATATACTACGTTTTTTTTGATTTTAGAAACCGGGTACGAAGAAATGTGAACANGTATTAAAACGTTATATTACATTTTCGTACATTTTTGTATGATTTTTTCATTTCCATACGTCCTTCTCCTTTTTATTCGGGTGATTCGGGTTGAAAATATTTGGCTAACTCGGGTACGGGGTCGGCCCGATTGACCCGAATAAGGATTAATGGCCGTCAATTTTTGATCTTCTGTTATACATACGGCTAATGATTTGCACACTCAAAAAAGTTATTTGCATACTCAATGTACAACCGGTTGAAGCAGTGTGTTTAATACTGTACAAGTATTTAATGCACAGATGGAGTGTCCCAATCAATTTATAAAGTGTGCAAATCAATTCCCTTTCACATAAACCCTAATTTAACAGTACACACTCTATAAAATCATAACAAATCCCAAATCAAAATTAAAGTAACTCATGTCGTTTTATCTTTTTGAAGATAACTGCAAATGTGACAGGCCAGCAATGGTGGTAACATCTTGGACACCATCCAACCCTGCTCGACGTTTCATTTTCTGCCAAAATCGATGGGTAAGTTATCAGATACGTTTAGTTTAAAGATTATTAAGTTTAATGTTTAATATACTACGTTTTTTTTAGAAACCGGGTACGAAGAAATGTGAACAATTTGATTGGTATGATCCAGAGGAGGAATGTGATTGGTACAAGATGCATTTGTTTGAGATGTATATCAAACTGAATCCCAGACAAAGGCGTGAGGTTCAAATTTAAGTTAATCGTCAAAGAAGGATTGAAGAATTGGAGGCAGAGTTGAGAAATGCCTTAAAGAAAGCCAGTTTTTAGAAGTCAACACTTTGTGTTTTTGCAGTTGTGGTTTCTTTAGTACTTGCACTGAAGTAGTATAGTGTTTATGGCTAGATTGTGTGGTTTGTAGTGGCTCATGTACCCCATATTTATGGTGAATGGTTAAGTGTTTGCTTGTAAATTTAACTGATCTTGATCTTTTGGCTACTCGATATCTTTTGGCAGTAATTACCCAAAATGGCACAATTTGACTATCCTGTTTGACCTTATGCAAATGAATATACAGGCACAAAACTACCAAAAATTACCCAAAGTGACAATCATGATTGGCTATTAGTTATGTTTTGATAGTAATTACCCGGAATTGCCCAAATTCACTTGGAGACTCTTTGACTTTTGCAAATGACAATCAAGTTTGACAATTTTTGTTTGACTTTTAACAAAGCATCATAATATAGTAATCGATAACTTGATTAACAAAGAAACATAACATAAGTTTTCTTTGAACACAAAAACATTAAACTTCAAAGAAACATAACATAAGTTTTCTTCGAGTCACGGTCAAACTTTTATTCCCTCGGGTCAAAACCCGATCCCAAATCATTGTTGGAAATATTGAGTTTGGAAGTTTATTATTCATAAAGCATGAGATACAAGTAGTTATTGGTAAGTCAAGAATTGGTAAAAGGAAAGTGGGGACAGTCAATTCCTTATCTTTAGGAACAGTTTTAAAATATCTTCAATTCACAGTATGATTTAGGCGCCTTTGGTCAATCCCATTTCCCGCCAAAAGTCTTGGGAACCCTTCATATACCTCTCCAGCCTATTTATACCTCTCTATTGTATATATACCAAATAACACACACAAACACATGTTCACTTTCAAAGAAAACTTCAACAATGGCAGCAAATGGTAACTTTCAAAATGATGCAGAAGAGTACGAGTGGGTATTAAACAACAGTTTGCTATGGGACGCAGTGTTTAATCATTTCGGGTATGATATCAATTTACAATATGGGACGTATAGGCAGGTAGATCTGTGGATGAAAACAATAATTTTGAGATGGCTGCATAGACAAGACTTTTAATGGGATGAGCTTTATGGGGAGGATGAAGAAGATGAAGAGGATGAGGAGGATCAACAGGATGCGCAGCNATACACACAAACACATATTCACTTTCAAAGAAAACTTCAACAATGGCAGCAAATGGTAACTTTCAAAATGATGTAGAAGAGTACGAGTGGGTATTAAACAACAGTTTGCTATGGGACGCAGTGTTTACTCATTTCGGGTATGATATCAATTTTGGACGTATAGGCAGGTAGATCCGTGGATGAGAACAATAATTTTGAGATGGCTGCATAGACAAGACTTTTACTGGGATGAGCTTTATGGGGAGGATGAAGAAGATGAAGAGGATGAGGAGGATCAAGAGGATGCGCAGCAAAATGTGGTGGAGGAGCAAAATGAAGAGGATGCGCAGCAAAATGTGGTGGAGGAGCAAAATGAAGAGGATCAACAGCAAAATGTGATGGAGCATCAAAATGTGGTGGAGCATCAAAACCAAGGGGGTCAACAAGATGGGTTTGCATTTGCAGACACGTTAAATCTGGAAAACAGGATTACTGATCTTGAAATTAAGTTTCACTATCTCCTGGAAAGGATGCAATGCAGGGAGTAGTTTTTAATGATGATGTTTTTATGTTTCTAGTATCTTTAGTATTTAGGTAGGATAATTAATTATGTTTATGTTTGCAGCTTTTATGAATGGTTGTATCTTTGAAAAAATATCAATGAAAATTTTGAGACCTTGTATGGTTGCTTGTGATGTCAAACTGTCAAAGGTGTGTTTGGTTTCTTGGATAAAAGCAGTATGTCAAATTGTTAAAATCCAGAAATGATTTGTTAATGTTGCTAGTTATAAATAGTATTGCTAAGTGTAATTGATGATGTGATTATTGTGTATTCGGGTAATGAGTTAGGTTTTGTGTTTTTGGGACTAATATTTTGCAGGATAAGCTGAGAAAAGTGCTGGAGTCCTGAAAAATAACCAGTTTCGAGTGGAAACTTACTTAGTGTTGCTAGGCATATTTTAGTGCTGTTAAGCCTAACTTAGTCCGGCTAAGGGTTGTTCTGCTATTATTGAGAGTGCAGGGTACTGTTTTAGAAATATGAACGGTTAAGGGTTTGTACACTTCAGTCATTCACAGTTTCACACAAATGTTTTTATCTGATCAAAACTCTATCAAACATAAAACCACTGCTTGATTTTATCAATTAATTGCAATTCCCAGCAAAACCCTAAACAAATTTTCAAATTTCACAATGTGGACTTTGTCTTTTTCCAACAAGCATAACATGATTGCATTCTTGCAAAAGCCCACCAAGGAGAATGAAGAGTTCACTGAAGTTGTTGATTTTCTTAATGCTACTCATATTAGGTATGCATTAACAGTTAACCCTACTGTATATGTTTCCAACATCAAACAGTTTTGGGCTACTGCAAAGGTCAAAACTATTGATGAGGAAGTACAGATTCATGCCCGTGTGGATGGGCAGAAGATTATTGTTACAGAGGCATCTGTTAGAGAAGTTCTTCATCTAGGAGATGTTAATGGAATTGAGAATCTTCCAGACTCCACAATTTTTGAAAACCTGCAAGAGATGGGGTATGTAAGAAAAAATGATTCTTTGAAATTTAATAGAGGTGGCTTTCCCCCACAGTGGAAATTCTTAATTCACACTTTGTTACAGTGTCTTAGCCCAAAGACTACTGGTTGGAATGATTTTAGTAGTAACATGGCTTTTGCCCTTATATGTTTGGCAAAAAGTAAAGAAAAATTCAATTTTTCAAAATTAATTTTTGATCATGTGGTTAGAGCCTTGGATAATTCTTCAAACCAACATTACTTATAACCAAGATTTCTGCAACTTCTTATGGACAAACAGTTTACAAATAAATAAGTTCACAACAAGGTTTATCCTGTTCACTCTCATATTAAAAAGGTCTTTTCTAACATGAAGAGAAAGGGTAATGACTTTCCTGTCATAGGTAAACCATTGTTTCAAGCAATGTTGGAACTAGGTCAACATAAGAATGGTGAAGGTTCAAGAACTTATAATGAATCAAGTTCCAATGGAACTGATTCAGGTGAAGGAAACCGCAGGTGCCAAGAAACCAAGGGGGACAATGCAAGTGATGAGGATAAAAGTGGTGAGGAAGAGATGGAACTTGTTAAAGAATTGATGGTTAAATATACCAAACTTAAAGAAGAGGTTCTTGGCCTAAAACAAATCACAGATACTCAGGGGGATGTAATTACAGGTTTGAAGCTGAGGGTTAAGCAATTGGGAGGTCAGAAGGGGTCAAGAACCAGGTCATTCAAAAGACTGAAAAAAGTGGGCACAAGACAAAGGATTAGTTCATCTGAAAGCATAAGTTTGGGGGAGGATGATCCCAAACAGGGGAGGAATGAAACCAAGGATTCAGGGGAAGCTATGGAAAATTTTGATAGTGCTGCTGCTGGTGATGACATTGGTGTGGATATGGATGTGGATTCTGCTGAGAATGATGATGAGTATATGATTGCTGATAATCAAGGTAATGAGGTTGTTATGGAAGCAGCAATCAAAGGCATGGGAGATTCTACTGCTGGTGCAAGTGCAGAAATTGCCAAGGAGGATACTACTGCTGAGGAAAATGTTCCTATTGCTAGTGATGATGAGGAAACTTTGGCCGAAGCAATGATTCTATTGAAGACACGATTTAAACAAGCAGTGCCACAATCACCACTACCAACAGAACAATCACAACCACCACCACAACAACCAAGAGTACCTGTCAAAGGTGTGGTGATTAGAGAACCAACTCAACAAATCAAGAAGAGTGTACAAGAGCCAAGTTATAAGGGCAAAGGCAAAGGTATTATGGTTGAAGAGCCTAAGCATGATCCTTTAAAGGATCTTCCTTTTGTGTACTGGCCCAACCCCAAGCAACTTGAAGTAGATGGAGCTGCTGCAAGAAAATTGGCTGCTTTGTTTGCAGATGTGACAACTGGTAAATTTAGGTGTCTTTTAAAAACTTCCGCATTACTATTTTTATAAACCCAAGAATTTAAGTATAAAGATTTTAAGTAATTTCGAGAACTTTGGATTTGAAAGTTGAAACTATACGAAACGTTTATCGTTTTGAGTAATAATTAGGCTATTTATGTACTTCGCGTTAGGCACTATTTGACTTTGGCACTAGAAATCCTAATGAAACGTGTTTTTGGACAAGTAACGTTTGAGAATCTTTTGACATAAGAATTCACTTAGTTTAACCAAGTCATGGGAATATGTTTTAAAATGGGTCTATTATTTAACGAACTATTTGAAAATACCTTGGGGAATTATTTGTAAAACACGAGGTGTGTATTTAAAAACAATTCGGTGGCTACCGGATAAACTTATAAACTCAAAAATTTATATTTGGGGAAGTTTAAGAAAAATAAAAGTTTTGGGGTTCCCATTTTAACTAAACTCTAAAACTAACAAGTAAGGGGACCAATTGTGCCAAAACCCTAAACTTCTACCTACATATTTTATCCTTATCAAATTTTTCCCCAAATCAAAACCCTAACCCTTCCCCTCTCCCTCTCTTGCGCCAGCCACACACCAAAAACACACACACACACACACTCATTGTTTTTATAATCCAAGTTCAAAAACATAATCCCCATCATTCTCCCATCATCCCTATATAATTTTTATACATCAAAACGACCCAAAACACAAAAACCCAATTAAATTCGTGGCTCATATAGTCATTTTCATCACTTGTGTTGTTGAAATCTTGTTTGGTTAGAAGAAAAGGTAAAGTGGTAAGTATTTCTTGAAGGTTTGACTTTGTTACAAGTCACACCCACGAAAATTTGTTATGTTTGGGTTAAGCTAAGTGGGTTTTGATGTTTTAAAACATTTTGGTTAATAAAAACACAAGAGAAACAAGTTTAGTATCGTTTGGAAGTGGATTGGATTCGGATTTGTGGTCAACCCGTGGGTTTGACCCACGACCCACTAGTATTTTTGTGGTTTTGACCCATTTTGATGATATTGGTTGATTTGTTATGTTCCTAGTATGATATGGTAATGATTTGGTAGTGTTTGGAACAAGTTTGGTAAGATTTAGGTGTCTTTGGTTATGTTGTCGAGCACCGAAGGCCCTAGGCCGAAGGTTGTGGCTCGTTTCCCAAGGTCACCGTGGCCTAGTGGGCACGGGTTAGTCCTTGTGGTCATTTTGTGGTTATTTACTTGGTACTTGTATGATTTGGTTGCTCGTTTTGCACGTTATGTGAAATTGTGACGAAAGTGGTAATATGTTAAGTTATGTCGGAATATATACTTGAAAATGGTAATATGCTAGAGTTGTCGGAAAATATTGGTAAACATGGCTTATTATGGTTGATGAGCTTATGGTTAACGTTTATGTGTATTACGTGGATTATGTGAAACGGTAATATGAATTGGTAAAATAAATATTATGTGGATTGTTTGGATGAAATATGTGACTATGTGTATATATTTACGTTTTGTGACTAACGTTTGTTTCTTGTGGCTCGTGAACGACATTATGTTTGGTTGAATTTCCGGAGTTATAAGGTTGAATACATTTAGTGTGATGGAGATAGGTTAGAACGAGTGTCGTAGATGACCTCGAGTGTTTGGGGTTTTGGAGTATTTTTGGACATCGGGATTATATATACTTGTGTTGATTATTGTTGGTGCATGTTGATGTTGCCTTGACTCTCTAGTCTTGGTTGACTTCGACGATGCCGTTACATTTGGATATTGGACTTTGACTAGTTATGTGGACGGGAGGTCATGACTCGGACACGTGGACTTGAATATGTAATAATTCGTTAGAAATCGTTTATTCCAACGAACTTAAATATTAAGTGAGTTTGTATGTGTACGTATATATATATAATTGCTAGCACATATATATGTATGTACGTATATTAACTTACGTAATAACTAAGTGTTGTAATAAATGGATAATAATAACGCAACGATAACTATTAATCGTTAAAGTTAATACTTATCGACGCCTTATTAAAATATGACTAACGAATGAAAACCGTAAACAATGAAGGAAATATTTGAGCGTAAGGACCATAATGGATCCCGAAAAGCAAATAATTCGTTCGGCGTGAACTATTAAATATTCGAGTACATTAAAGAACTAGATTCAAAGTAACGTTATTGAGTAATAATTGGTTTTGACCCATTATGGTAAAGTTTCGGATTGAGTTAACGTTAATAGGTCGTGTGGTATTATCGTTGGACTTATTGGGCTGACGAGTCCAATAAGGGCCCAATAGTAATATTATACAACCATATTGACGAGAAATCCATCCTACGACTCGTACATACATGATATAACTTGGTGAATACATAAGTAATACGTGAATGGTTGGACTTATCAAGTTGACGAATTTGATAAGCCATCGACCCTTCATGAGACGACTTATTTATTTATGAGGACATATCATTTGACCTTGACCACTATGTGCTACATGTTCCTAGTTATGTGCGTTGTATGTGGTTACATGCTATGTGGATTTATTGCGTGATTACGACTTAAGCCGTTATGTGATCATGTGGTTGCGTATTGTGATTGTTATTGAGATTATATTTGGCTTATAGCCAATGAGTCGAGACTTTGTCTCTAGAATCCCCACTACGATACCAAATGATACCTAAACGATATCAAGTGATAATAAGTGTTTTCAAGGAAAGAAAGGATCATGTGGAAAGTAAAAGAAAACCCATTGGGATTATTGGGAGTATATTTATTTTAAGAAGTGGTATTGAGCGAAAGTATATATACTTGAATAGGTCGTGCCGAGTCAATAGTTGCTGTGAAGTCTTAGCCGAATTTTCTTTGCTTACTCGTATATTGATTGCTTGCTATTTCGAGGTGAGTTTATAGTCCCACTTTTACTCGCATTTATTTTCGAATGATTTCTAAATTTGGGGGAGAAAACATGCTACCCATCTCTTGGACCTGCTATAAATTGTTTTCCTATTGTGTTGGCTAGATTAGGATAGACGAGTAGTTGTGGACTAAAACTATGGCGATACCCTGGTTTGGAGTAGACACTACTACGGCCTAGCTCGGGGCAGTAACGGGTGGTTCCTTACTGTTAAGTGATCCCGGCTAGTGTACCGTCGAGATGTGGCCCGCTCGCCCCTGACCCTCCGCCTTCGTGAAAGGTGGTAAACTAGTATGAGTATGATTGTGATGGATATGGATTTGTAATAAGTATATTATGATTGTCTATGCCTGCCCTAGTCATACACATAGCGCTAAATCCTTCAGGTCCCGTAAGTATTTTGAATGATTAAACTCTATGAACTCACCAGCGAAAGCTGACTTTTTAAGCATGTTTTTCTCAGGTAATTGATGAATGCTTTTTGCTTGGACTTTGGTGAAGCTTGCTTTGGACTTGGTTTGGTTTGAGGAAATCGATGTGCACTCTGATAATAAATTTGGACCTATCTTTTATGCTATCTATTTGGGCCTATAAACCCTAAGATCTTGGAATAAATGTAAACTTTAACTTTGTTGACTTGGTTTACGTTTATATTTTATCTATGATCTTGTTATCTATACATGTGATGGTACCAATCCCCGTAACACCACAAAAGCTTGTAAGTCTTCCGCTGTACGATTTTTGGGGGTGTTACAGATTGGTATCAGAGCCAAGGTTATAGAGAACTAGGTACATGATAAACCTAAACTATAACCATCTTCTTAAAAATCGATCCTCGACCAACGCCTGCCAAGCTGCCAAGCCGAAGTCCTTCTTTTGAGATAAGTTTTGAATAATATGAGTATGAATAAGTATTGCGATATGATTGAGTTTTGACTTGAGTATGATATATGCTTTGAAATATTATGCGAGTATTGGATTTTGGATAACTTAATGATTTGATAAGTAAGCGGGTTTGATTTTATCCTTGATTAGAGTAATGCGGTTTTTGACTATAGTATTTTGAGCGAGATTGATTTTAGTACTATATTTTTGAATTTACACTAGATGTGCGTTTGATTCATTTTGAAACTCTTACACCTATCCCTACGCCGTTGTCACAGACATGCCTTCACCCAGTATTGACGTTGCTGAGAGTATCCTTGTTAGTCCTCCGAGACTAGCACAGACTCAGATTCCTTCGGATCAGGATGATCTTTACATGATTGTCTTGCGTGACCAATAGAACTTTTTGTACTAGTAGCTAACTTAGCACATTCAGTTATTTACAAATAAATCTAACAGCAATCAGGAAAATGAAAAAAAAAATCAGTCCATTTGGATAGTTACTAACTCGGAACCCGCCAAACACGTATTTACCACTTCAACCAACGTCATTGGTAAATGGTAAACAAGAGAACAAGCAAAAATATTCGTGTTTGATTTAAGTTAAGATAAAAGAAAATAGCTAGTTCACAGAGTACCATCTATTTTTTTTATATATATCTTTATTATTATTATTATATTTCTTTAGTGCATGTCCCCGGAAAAAAAAACCAAAGCACAAACAAAGTCACATACATCAACACAGATCTGAAAACTTCTATAGAGAAAACGAAATAGATCAAACTCATACCCAACATTATCCATCACCTAACCATTATTTGTCCCTCCAAAATCCATAGCTTTATGGTGCAATTAATTTCAACATATCCAAGCGTCTTTGAAATTTTAGCAAAGAAGGATGTAAAGGAACCATAATAAGATCACGAAAAGCATTAGGGCCTTGAGTAATAATTTTAGCACAGCGTTGGAATTCATCATCATTGTATAATAGAGTGTTGGATTGTTTTGAAATGTCAACACTAAACGATGATGATAGTTGTCGTCCTGTAGCTTGGACATGAGCCACACTGCCAAAAAAAAAAATAAATAAATAAAAAAGGTAAAAAAAACCCTAAATGTGAGAGGAGCATCAACTGATTCATTTTTACTTTGACAGAATAATCAGTGTTTTATGTTTGGAGACAAGTAGTACTTTGGGTTATTTGATATGAACCAGCAAACTAAAATGAGAACCTGGCATTTCACCATCAGAGTTTACCAAACAGCGGAAACATAAGTTATCTTATTAGTACAACTTGAAACAACATAGCTCATTGTTCATTAGCTACATAATCATAAGCTAGCCTGAATAATAGATATGATTACAAAAATTTCCTTTTCCTATTTAATAAAGGGTATATAGACATATATCTAATAGAGTGATAGTAACTCGTGATAAAGAGAGTTTGTATAATATTTACTCTTGTTCAATAGCAGGCAATTTTAAAGCTGACTCCATAACGAAACACTATTGTATTTTCAATCTAGAGTTGAATGTTTTACTAATTCTCAAATTCTCATTATTATAATTAGCAACATCATTTGGATTGATCCCTTGAAGTTCTTTATTTATTTATTTATAAGCTAGCATATTCTAGTCAAATCATAATAGGAAGTGTATGCGTATTAGTCTCCAAAATCTTAAAGATGAATTCAGGGTAAATAGATAACAATGTTCAAGATCTGGCACGCTAGATTTTTGTTAAGCTTTATCACTTTAGTAAGATCGTTAAGATTTCCATCTTTGTGAATGCGGATTTTAGTCTAAATGATCATGGCAAGTGTATAGTCTCCAAAATCTATAGATGTATCCAAGTGGGTAAATGGAAAACAGTGTTAAAAATTTGGCACTCTAGATTTACGTAATTAAACTATTATCATTATATTTCAAGTAAATTATAAGTCTAACCCAGTATCCAAATACTAAATGGAATTGGATCAATATATACTAATTGCATAAACAAAATAATGAAACAAGTTGTTCATGTTGTTAGCATCAAAAAAATATATTAAGAAGTGATGGTCATTCTTATAGTTTGAACTTTGTAATGTGTCGTAGACGTTATAATAGTTTTAGATAAATGGGCTTTGGACTTGGTTAATCTAATATGTTATAAGTTATGTAAGCTTTGTTTAAGTCCTTCACCAAGTCCATCTTAAAGCCCATCAGGAAAACATGTCTAAGTATAAAAGCCACCTAAAGCCTCATTTGTAAGGTGTGCTTGTGTGTGTAAAAGTGTGTTTTATATATGAAATTCTTTCTTCATCTCTCTACTTATCTCTCTAAAACACATACATATATTCACCAAGTCAACGTATCTCATCCATCTTCCATCCATATTTCATCCATAAATGTGTGATAAAGTTGATAGATTTACGGTCCTACAAGTGGTATCAATCGCCTAACAACGATTTTGGAGTGTGTGTTTTGTTTTTTGTCGAAAAAATCTTATATATATATATATATATATTTCGTATTTAAAAAAAATCATTTTTATCAAAAGTTTCATCTTTTTGTGTTTGATTCTTGGTTTTTAACACTTTTTTGTATAAACTAGTGTTACAAATCATTACAAACAAAAAAAAAGGTTTAAACTTTTGGTTAAAATTAGATTTTCTAAATATTTCGAACCATATATATTAGGTAAATTTCGATTAGGGTGAAATTCATGTTTAAAAGTTTAAAGTATGCAACTTTATGAACGTTTGAAGGATTGTGAAGCTAAAAGTACAAGAATCTTGGATTGGAAAACGTGTTTTGAAGCTATTAGAAATCTTTGTTCTTCAATATTTCGATTAGGTTCAAAAGTGTGTTTAAAAGTTTCAAGTTTGCAAATTTTATGAACGTTTGAAGGATTGTGAAGCTAAAAGTACAATAATCTTGTATTGGAAAACGTGTTTTGAAGCTATTAGAAAATTTTCGAATAGCATCATATTTCTAATAGGTGGTTAATTCGTGTTCTTCAAGTTTCGTGGATTACTCGGTGTTACTCTCTCTTGTATAAGTGAGAAAAACTCTTCGACTCGTGAATAATTTCTAATTTGTACAAATTAGAAATTTTGAAGAATTTTTCGAATAGACTGCAATATTTCGAATAGACCTCCATTTTTCGAATAGACTGCAATATTTCAAATAGACCTCCATTTTTCGAATAGACTGCAATATTTCGAATAGACCTCCATTTTTCGAATAGACTGCAATATTTCGAATATACCTCCATTTTTCGAATAGACTGCAATATTTCGAATAGGCTCAAAAATTTCGAATAGGATTCGAATAGCAAATTTCGAATAGGCCACATATTTTGAATTGTGGCAGAATTTTTCGGATAGGGGCTAGAATTTCGAATAGGGTGGTATTATTCGAATAGCAAAGGATTTTTCAAATAGAGCTTCATAACTACAACAAAGGAACTTTAACTTCACCAAACTCAACTCCTTTATCGTTGGAACGATCCAAAATCAACTTTATCCATCATAACTT
>LBNU01033206.1:2160-15718 GCA_014162995.1 Artemisia annua
CTAGACGAGTACCCGTGCATAGCAACGGATTTTCTAGCGGCAAATAGTTATATGTGTGATATTGTGGTTAAGTATTTTATGTAACGTTTATACATAAAACATAAAACAATCAAAATGTAATTGCAAAAAGTTGCAATATGAGATAATTCAACTCAAAGAAAAATGTTTAAAAGATATTAAAAAACACATAAAAACATTTAGTGAAACAGATAGAAAGTATAACTAAACAAAGCCACTTATCTCCTTTAACAAATTTACAAATATTTGAATTTCAAATGAGACAGTATGAATGTGTCAATAAAAATGTTAGATATCCTTCTACTATCACAGCCTTTTCTAAAATTTGGTTTTTCATACCAAGTTAACTTTATTAGAGGTTTAGTGAATCCTATTTCTAGTTGTTCAAAAACCGTAGTCAATTTTTCATCATTTAATTGTCCTCGTTTGCAAGTCATTGGCCTTATTTATTTACCTCATTACAGTGTTTTGAAACCCGGGTGGACCCGGCCGGGTTAACCGGTTCGACCGGTTTCAGCAAAAAAAACGGGTCAAATAAACCCGGGATAACCGGTTAGACCCGCCGTGAAACTCGGTCGGGTTTCGTTTTTTCAAAATTTTTTAATAATAACCCGGGTTGACCCGGTGGTCGAATCGGTTGACCCGGCGGTCGAACCGGTTGACCCGGTCGAAAAATAACAAAAATAATAAATTGAAAACCGGGTTGACCCGGCGGTCGAACCGGTTGACCCCAGTGCCTGGTGACTCGACCGGGTCGATTTGAAACCCGGTTTTCAAAACATTGCCTCATTACATAAATTTTTCAAAAATATTAGTATTTTTTAAATGTGTAGCTACACTACAAATACACAAATGCATTGTAGACATTCGGTTATTGCTCTGCCCATATACGACTCAACTTTCAACTACCAACCAAAAGTACTTACAAATATTGCCCTGCCCATGTACAACAAAACTATTAAAAAAAAAGAAAAACACATATTTTTTTAGCATTGGATTCCCTAATAATCCAAATATTTATGAAAATAATACTCCATTTTAGCATGTATGTATTTTGAGACTGAGATGAATGTGTGTTTGTGTTTTAGAGAAAAAGTTAGAAAATGGGGATCATTGTGTTTTTCCCTTTGTGTGTTAGGCTTTTATAAGGAGGTATAGAGAAGTTTCAACTTCTCTATCAAGTCAACTTTTCTAAAAGTGTTTCAATGTTTCCATTAAGATTAAACCGACGAAATTATGTAATTTTGCATGTCCATTAATTAATATGTAATTTTCCCGCTTATGTAATTTTTTTTTTCATTGACATTCCGTTTGCATGAAATAATGTTTCCTATTTGCATGTTTCCTAAATAATGTTTCCTATTTGTAATTTGCATCTCCATTAATTTGTAATATATACATTAATATGACATATCTCATTAATATGAAATATGTTTCCTATTTGCATGTTTCCTAAAAAATGTGATTTGCATTGCTGTATATCTCCACCTCGTTAATTCAACATTTGCATTGGTGACTAACATTTTCAACATTTCCTTTAATATCATTTAAATGTGTAGCCAATATTTCAAGATTTCAAGATTGACCAAAGTTTCAAGAGTTCACTTTCAAGGTTGACAATTTTTACATTATAGGTAGTTAAGATAACTTAAATTTCATACCTTTTCAGTTGCTTACAAAATGATTTTCTAATCAAATAATACTAGACGAGTGTCTGTGCATAGCAACATAATTTTATAACGGTAGATAGTTGTAGTGATAAGAAAGAAGTTTATTGGTTATAAACAAAAAATAACCTGGTTCCACCCGGCCGGTTCCACCGATTGAACCGGTTCCAGTTGAAAAAACGGGTCAAATTAAACCGGTTTTTATATTTTCAAACCCGGTTAGACCCGCCGGGTTTGAAGTGACCCGGATCAACCCGGTTTTTGATATATATATATATATATATATATATATATATATATATATATATATATATATATATATATATAAATATATATAAATTTAATTTTTGTGGAATACCGGGTTGACCCGGTAGTCGAACCGGTAATCCGGTGACTCGACCGGGTCAATTAGAGACCCGATTTTCAAAACTTGGATTAAACACTGACACTATTTAAACTGAATGAAAATAAGATGGGTTATAAACAAAAATAATAATAAAAGTTTATGATTTCCATAAATAGCTTACTTAATTTTTCCACTTTTTCACTTTGAGAATTTTTCCTTTATATATAGTATACATGCTTCCTCTGTCCCAAATTAATAGTCAACCTTTTCTTTCTTAGATATTCCAATTTAATTGTCCACTTACAAAAAATCATTAGGGAAATTTGATCGACCTTGCTTAAAATTATAATTACAAACTCTAAAAATCAATTAATTAATTACTTAAGAGTAAAACTGTAATTCTGCTAAGAAGTAAGTAAGAGAAAACAATAATAATTATGCTTTTCTTAAAATGTATTTTTTTCGGAGGACACTTTTAGGACAGTAGGAGTAGTTATTCAAAGATGGGGAGTTCAAGGTCAATGAGTTATCAAGATTAATCGATGAAAAGATTCTACTTGTGGAAAAGAGTTAAGTTATAAGTTATAAGGTATTATTATATTATATAAATGATAGTATAATATTGTATTAGTATGTATTTTATAAGGAAAAGAGTTAAGTTGTAAGTTATAGTGCTAAAGTATAAAAGTGCAGGATATTTTGTGGCCAAAATAATAGAACTTAAGGGGCCACTTTTGCCAACTAACCAAACTAGAGTATGTATAGCTGGATAATTATCTAAATTTAATCTAGAATTATCCAGGAAAATAGAGAGAGTTCGGTTCTAGGAAGAAGAGGAAGGAGAGAAAGCTAATTTCTCATCTTAGTCCAAGAATCAACCATTAGAAGTGTCTACTAAGCTTTAGAGAACTCCTAACCACAATCCCTTCAACAAGTAAGTGTTTTCCCAATTTAAAGTTAGGGTTCTTGAAAGAGGAATTGAATTAAAATGTTAAAGATTGTTAAAATTCTTATGTTATTATTGAGTTAGTCACTAATTAGGGCTACTTCCATCATAGGAAGCAAGTAAAGAGCTTGAAGTTAATTCAAGTAGGATTGGTGATTGGTGAATTAAGGTAAGTATATTGTTATGACATGTTTTGTTAGCTTTATCATATTTCATGTATGATAATGGTTTATATTTTGTTAGCTCTATCATGTTTGTTACATGGTAATAGTGAAGGATATGATATAGGGTGCGTTAGCTAGTTTTGGATCCATTACTAGGCATAGCTTAGTTAGTCGTTGGGCTAACTAAGGGATAAGTTTCAACCATGTGGATTGATCGTGTTTAGGCCGACTATGTTGGTGTGAGGTATGTTATCGCTAGCTTAACTAATTGATAAACTAGTTATGGTTTATAGCATGGTTTATATTGTGCGTTGTTTAACTTGTTATGCCATGTACTTACTAAGCGTTTCGCTTATATGTTTAGTTATGATGATCTTGATATGTAACGAAGAATTAAGTAAAGGTAAGGAAAAAGTTTAAGTGGTCGTTTCGAAGAAGTTTTGTGCTTTGAAGATGTTGTAGTAGAAGACCTTTCTTTTGGACCAAATAAGTGAAGTTGGAAGCTCCACGAGTCCTCTTTTGTGTCTTGGTAAACTTTTTGTTAAAATGGGTCATTCTGTGTCATGGGCCATGTTTTTTCATAAGTTTATGTTTATGCGATGTTTTAGTTTGAAATTAGTTAAGAAGTTGGATTGATAGTGTTTTAGTTATAGTTAATTATGTTAGGGGTGTTTGGCAATTAGCCACATTCACCCATTTTGGTATGTTACGGGTCATGAAATCGTATAAACACCCTTGGAACATTTTAGTAATGTTAAGTTATGTTGTTTTATGTTTTCGTTGTGTGTGTAAGTTGGTTACTTAAGAAATTTGCATAATGGGTCAAATGGGTCATGTTGTGTAATTCTCTCATTTTTGCAAATCATGTATTCGAGTGTTGTAAATGTTGAAACTTTACGTTTTTATAAAATTTATGATGCCCTATTAAGATCTGGAGAGTTTTGGGTATTATCGAGTTTGGGAAGTCGAGTTTCCAAAAAATGTATAAAATGTATTTTTTTGGACAGTTTCTGATACATGGGCATAAAGGCATACGCGTCTGAGCATATGGCTGTATGCTACGGGAAATTGTTTCTGAGTAGACTATATGTCTGTACTCTTTTAAGCGTAAAGCCGTATGCTATATCAATGGGTTTTCACATGTTTTTCTGAGCGGACCATATGGCTGTATGCCCAGAAGCATACAACCATATGCTCCAGTTTTTGGTCATTTTGTTTATTTCATATAAAATTATCTGTGGCTCGTTAAAGGTCGTGTCACCCGTCATTTTAAAGGTAATTGAGTCTAGTTTCATTTAAAAATACTATTAAAGTCTAGTTCTTATCAAAAGTATAAACGAATACTCAAGAAGTAATAAAAGGTCATAGTCGGTAACATTCTTGTAAAAAAAATGAATCGTTTTTGGGGCGTAACAACTTGGTATCAAAGCTTTAGTTTAAGAGATTTAGGATTTCACTATAGGATTTCTTAGACTTAGGCCTAATTGAGATGTGTTAGTATTAGTGCTTGTTGTAGTGTATTGTTTTGAGGATTTTTAAGACACATGTGTTGCTAATTTTTATGACTACGCTTGGCCACCATGGAAGATATTCTAAGTAGGGCACGTACACGAGAAGCGGATCTGGATAGAATGAAGGGCAAGTAAAAGAAGGAATTAAATAGGAAGCAAGAGCAACCAATAACATTCGAAAACCGGGGAAAATTTGATTTCACAAGGAATGACAACATGGGGAAGGTGCCACCTCGGTGTAATAGGTGCGGTAAGAACCATATGGGAGAATGTAAATCAGGGATGAAGGGATGCTTCAAATGTGGATATCCAAACCACATTAGCAAAATTGCACCAAGCCTTTGGTGATATGTTATGGGAGCAACGAGGAGGGACATAAGGTAAGTGAATGTCCTAAGGTCAAGGCTATTCAAGCGAAGCCGCTAAAGTCAATTAAAGAAGAAAATACAGAGGTTCCAAAGGCGAAGGCTCGTGTTTATCCTATGACAGTTGAAGAAGCAAAGTTAATACCCGATGTCATCACAAGTATAATCCTCATAAATTCTTTACCCGCTCGTGTTTTGTATGATTCAGGTGCAAGTGTGTCGTTTGTATCTTACGGTTTTAGCGAGAAATTATCCACTCCACTAAATAAACTCCAAAAATCTTTAGAAGTGGAGATAGCCGATAGTAAGGTTGTAGCTGTAACTAATGTGTATCGCGATGTTGATATAGAGGTTGATGATAGTGCTTTAAAGATTGATTTATTTCCAATGATGCTTGGAGAATTTGATATAGTTGTAGGCATGGATTGGCTCGGCAAACATAATGCCACCATTCTATGTAGTCAAAAGATTATTCGGGTTTTGAATCCTAACGGCAGGGAAATTATTATATATGGTGAAAAGAGGAAAGGAGAGTTAGTATTATGTTCCGTAATGAAGGCTAGAAGGTATTTGTCACGTGGTTTTCATGCCTTTTTGGCACACGTGATAGATACAAATTTTGAAAAGAAGAAGATCGAAAATGTTCCGGTAGTAAATGAATTTGAAGATGTTTTTTCGGAAGAGTTGCCGGGAGTTCCACCCGAAAGGCAAGTTGAATTCCGTATTGAATTGATTCCGGGTGCTACTCCTAGTACTAAGACTCCTTACCGTTTAGCTCCGTCTGAAATGAAAGAGCTAATGAGCCAGCTACAAGAATTACTAGATAAGGGTTTTATTCGCCCTAGTAGTTCACTGTAGGGAGCTCCAATTTTATTTGTCAAAAAGAAGGATGGTAGTATGCGGATGTGTATTGATTACCGTGAGTTGAACAAAGTCACGGTGAAAAAAGTGTATCCATTGCCAAGAATTGACGATCTATTTGATCAACTTCAAGGCGCTAAATGCTTTTCCAAGATTGATCTTCGGTTGGGCTATCGTCAATTGAAGGTCCGTGAAGAAGATATTCCTAAAACGGCTTTTAGAACCCGCTATTGTCATTATGAGTTCGTTGTTATGCCTTTTAGCCTTACTAATGCACCGACAGTTTTTATGGATCTCATGAACCGGGTGTGTAGACCGATGTTGGATAAATCCGTTATAGTGTTTATTGATGACATCCTTATTTATTCTAAAAGTAAGGAAGAACATGAAGTACACTTACGGGAAGTTCTTGAAACGTTGAGAAGAGAAAGATTATATGCCAAATTCTCGAAATGTGAATTTTGGCTGCAAGAAGTCCAATTTCTCGGTCATGTTATAAGTTCGGAAGGTATTAAGCTATATTCATAAAAAACTGAAGCCGTGGTGAAATGGCAAGCATCAAAAAGTGTTGGATAAATCCGAAGTTTTCTTTGACTCGCGGGATACTACCGTAGGTTCATTCAAGACTTCGGGGAGTGTCTTAATTAACTAAACTCACAAAGAAGAATGTACCTTTTGTGTAGAGTGAAAAACAGGAGATAGCATTGCGTACTTTACAAAGGAAGTTATGTGAAACGCCAATTCTTGTTTTGCCGGAAGGAGCTGAAGACATGGTGGTTTATAGTGACGCATCTTATTCCGGTTTAGGGTGTGTCCTTATGCAAAGAGGTAAAGTGATTGCTTATGCCTCAAAACAATTGAAAAAGCATGAGGAGAGTTACCCGACTCATGGTCTTGAATTCGCCGCAGTGGTTTTGCTTTGAAGATTTGGAGGCATTATCTTTATGGTGTGAAGTTCATAATTTACACCGACCATAGAAGCCTACAATACTTCTTAGAAAAGAAATATCCAAATATGAGGCAACGAAAGTGGTTGGATTTATTGAAAGACTACGATTATGAAATTCGTTACCATCCCGGTAAAGCAAATGCTATGGCGGATGCTCTAAGTCGTAAGGACCAGAATGAAGTCACCAAGATTAGCTTATTACGGATGATTATCACATCCGATCTTTTCGACAAAATTAAATTGGCTCAAGAAAAAACATTGAAGGAAGAAAATTGGAAAGTTGAACATATCACTTCTTATATTCCACATCTTGTAGATGATAGTCGAGGAATCAAAACTCAACTTGGAAGAATCTACATTCCTTTTTGAAGCGGCATCAAAGATTTACTTTTAGATGAAGCGCACAAGTCTAAATATTCTATTCATCTGGGGGCTACAAAGATGTATCTTGACTAAAAAAGAAATTATTGGTGGCCGGGCATGAAAAGAGATTGTATAAAGTACGTTGAGAAATGTTTGACTTGTTTAAAAGTCAAAGCCGAACATCAAAAGTCGTATGGAAAGGTCCAACCCTTGGACATTCCGGTATGGAAGTGGGAAAAGATAACCGTGGATTTTGTTACTAAATTGCCAAGAATAACCAAGAAACATGATGCTATTTGGGTAATTGTAGATCGTTTGACGAAGACTGCACATTTTATCCCCATTAGAGAAAATATGCCCGTTCATAAATTGGCAAAGATTAACGTCAATGAGATAGTCGCGCGCCATGGAGTACCCATTTCTATAGTTTCCGACAGAGATGGATGGTTCACTTCAAATTTTTGGAAAGGCTTCCAAGAAGAGATCAATACAAAATTGCCTATGAGCACGGTATTTCATCCTCAAACTGACAGGCAGAGCGACAGGATGATACAAACCTTAGAAGATATGTTACGAGCTTGTGTTCTTGATTTGGAGGCAAGTAGGATGTTCATTTGCCCTTGGTTGAATTTGCCTACAACAATAGCTACCAAGCAAGTATAGACATGCCACCTTACGAAATGCTCTATGGTAGGAAATGTAGGACACCCGTGTGTTGGGATGAAGTCGGGAGTAGAGAGTTAGCTAGTACGGATATTATTTTGGCGACCACCAAAAAGATTGAGACAATCCGCGAAAGGCTTAATGCAGCACAAGATAGATGGAAGAGTTATACCGATAATAGAAGAAGACCGATAGAATTCAAAGTTGGGTATCTTGTAATGTTGAAAGTCTCTCCATGGAAAGGCGTTTTAAGATTTAAGAAAAAAGGGAAGTTAAGTCCAAGATTTATTGGACCATTTAAAATCCTGGAGTGTGTTGGAGAGGTAGCGTACGTTTTGGAACTACACGAAGAAATGAAAGGCATTCATAATACTTTTCACGTATCATACCTACAGAAATGTTTGGCGGCTGAAACGAGTGTGGTCACTTTAGACGACGTTGAAATTGATCCGGAATTAACTTCACAAGAAGAACCGGAGGCAATATTAGGAAGGAAGATAAGACAACTTCATAACAAGGAAATACCGTTAATAAAGGTTCAATGGAGGCACAGGAAGGGATTGAGCATTAGATAGGAACCGAAAGAGAGGATGGGGAATAAGTATCCTCATTTGTTTCTAGAATAGATTCCCAGGACGGAATCTCGTTTAAGGGTGAGAGAATTGTTACATCCGAAACATGATAAAGTATTATTATATTATATAAATGATAGTATAATATTGTATTATTATGTATTTTATAAGGAAAAGAGTTGAGTTATAAGTTATAGTGCTAAAGTACAAAAGTGTAGAAAGTTTTGTGGCCAAAATAAGGAAATTAGAACTTAAGGGGCCACTTTTGCCAACTAACCAAACTAGAATATGTATAACTGAATAATTATCTAAATTCACTATAGAATTATCCAGGAAAATAGAGAGAGTTCGGTTCTATGAAGAAGAGGAAGGAGGGAAAGCTAATTTCTCATCTTAGTGCAAGAATCAACCATTATAAGTGTCTAATAAGCTTTAGAAAACTCCTAACACAATCCCTTCAACAAGTAAGTGTTTTCCCAATTTAAAGTTAGGGTTCTTGAAAGAGAAATTGAATTAAAAGGTTAAAGATTGTTAAGATTCTTATGTTATTATTGAGTTAGTCACTAATTAGGGCTAATTCTATCATAGGAAGCAGGTAAAGAGCTTGAAGCTAATTCAAATAGGATTAGTGATTGGTGAATTAAGGTAATTATATGGTTATGACATGTTTTGTCAGCTTTATCATGTTTCATGTATGATAATGGTTTATGTATTGATAGCTCTATCATGTTTGTTACATGGTAATGGTGAAGGATAGGATATAGGGTGTGTTAGCTAGTTATGGATCCATTACTAGGCATAGCTTAGTTAGTCGTTGGGCTAACTATGGGATAAGGTTCAACCAAGTGGGTTGATCGTGTTTAGGCCGACTATGTTGGTGTGAGGTATGTGCCCCTATATCGCTAGCTTAACTAGTTGACAGACTAGTTATGGTTTATAGCACGGTTTATATACTGTGTTGTTTAGCTTGTTATGCCATGTACTTACTAAGCGTTTCGCTTATATGTTTAGTTATGATGATCTTGATAGGTAACGAAGAATCAAGTAAAGGTAAGGAAAAAGTTTAAGTGGTCGTTTCGTAGAAGTTTTGTATTTTGAAGAAGTTGTAGTAGAAAACCTTTCTTTTGGACCAAAGAAGTGAAGTTGGAAGCCCCACGAGTCCTCTTTTGTGCCTTGGTAAACTTTTGTTAAAATGGGTCATTTTGTGTCATGGGCCATGTTTGTTCATGAGTTTATGTTTTATGCGATGTTTTAGTTTGAAATTAGTTACGTTAAGAAGTTGGATTGATAGTGTTTTAGTTATAGTTAATTAAGATAGGGGTGTTTGGCAATTAGCATTCACCCATTTTGTTATGTTACGGGTCATGAAATCGTATAAACACCCTTGGAACATTTTAGTAATGTTAATTTATGTTGTTTTATGCTTTTCGTTGTGTGTGTAAGTTGGTTACTTAAGAAATTTGCATAATGGGTCAAATGGGTCATGTTGTGTAATTCTCTCATTTTTGCAAATCATGTATTCGAGTGTTGTAAATGTTGAAACTTTACGTTTGGATAAAATTTATGATGCCCTATTAAGATCTGGAGAGTTTTGGGTATTATCGAGTTTGGGAAGTCAAGTTTCCAAAAAATGTATAAAATGTATTTTTTTGGACAGTTTCTGATACAGGGGCATAAAGGCATACGCGTATGAGCATATGGCTGTATGCTACGGGAAATTGTTTCTGAGTAGACTATATGGCTGTACTCTTTTAAGCGTAAAGCCGTATGCTATATCAATGGGTTTTCACATGTTTTTCTGAGCGGACCATATGGCTGTATGCCCAGAAGCATACAACCATATGCTACAGTTTTGTTTTTTTTTGGTAAAATTATCCGTGGCTCATTAGAGGTCGTGTCACCCGTCATTTTAAAGGTAATTGAGTCTAGTTTTATTTAAAAATACTTTTAAAGTCTAATTCTTATAAGAAGTATAATTGAATACTCAAGAAGTAATAGGAGGTCAAAGTCGGTAACATTCTTGTAATAAATAAATAAATAAATAAATAATTGAATCGTTTTTGGGGCGTAGCACCTACAGTAATGAGTTTTGTTTTGGTTTCATATGGATCAGTGAATACAGTAGTACATGTGTGTCTGCATGTTAATGTGGTCTATGTGTTTTTTATATAAGAGGTGATTTGCGCATTTTCATTTTTGATTTACACACATTAATCAGTTGCGCATTTATTATATCATGCATGTTTTTTTAGATAGTACATTAGAGTGTGCATTAAAAAGTAAATATTTGTCAATCAACTCCCATTGTATAATGTATATTTCAAGGTTATTTGGTTTTTGTGTGTATATTGTCCAATAAAGGTCGAATGATCACATTAGTTTTACGCTTATTTTGGCATTCTTTAGTGGGTCATGCTATTTTGTTACATAGTATAAGTGTATGTTATATAACTTTTCTGGGACGTTGTTATTTCCTTTGATTTGATGTTGTATAGGTGGTCGACATGGTTTTTTATTTGGGTCCCGTCTCCTTTAATCGACTGATAATAAAGGTCGGATGATTTTTTTTTGTAATGTTTTGTTTGTTTGGTAATATATTGCTGCCATTCTTATAAAAAAATTATACTTTTCAAAAAAAAAAAAAATAAAAATAAATAAATAAATAAATCTTGTAATGATATTTGATTTTACCAAATTTTATATATCGTTAACCATCATAAACGTTGAATATCTACAAGATTGCCACTCTTCAACTGATCAATGAGAAGTGATTTGGTAACTTTATTTTAATTCACGCACCATCAAAATATATACAAGAGAAGTTTGTCCTTTGTTCAATAGAGACTTTAAGCTTGTTTTTGAATATGTATAGTTAGCACTTTTCTTAGTTCAAACTTCCGCAAATAAATTATTTGACGGTTTGTTATACTTGAAATATTGTTGCGTAAAAGATACGAAGTAAAGATAAACTTTATAGACAACTAAATTTATCCCATATGTATGCAGAAATATATTTGTCGTGCCTTATGAAACCGAATATGTAAATTCTATTTAGACTCCGATGCATTATGAATATTCATAAATAAAATAAAATATATAGATGTTACCTGATGAAGTCGCGGTTGTGTTGTTGCTTTTAGGATCTTCAAAAATTTTAGCTTCTGGTGAATTGGGTAACATGTTCAAAACCTCTGAAAACATCAAATATTGGTAAAAAAAAAAAAAAAAAGTAAATGTTGTTGTGAGTTAGATCTTTCAAAAAACAAAATGGGACCCAAAAACTGAAATTTTTAAGAAATACATAAGTTTTTCATACACATAATTAGAATGTGAGATTTATACCAAAGGCTTTAATATTGTGGTATCGATCAAAATGTGTCGTGGGTTCAAGTCTCTGTTAAGAAAACTGACGATTATAGTATGATATAGTACTACTTACTAGGACATTCGGTGATATTATTAGATGGCAAATGACACGAATCAGGTAAGCTCAATTCGAGGCCAACATTGATCTTGACCAAGATGCATATACAAACCTTGCTCGTTTGCAAAACTGGTTTGAGCGCATCACAACAACCCGGGGTTGGCGGACCCTTGGCTTTACCACTCACATAAGGAAGGCATGGGGCTAACTCTAGGATCTGTTGTCGACACTGTTGTTTGTCTTTCTCAAGGTCTCCTTTCGACAACCGTACAAGCAGCATAACCATTGCTAGCCATAGAACCAATACTCTTGAGTCCATTTTCATATATGAGTGATGTGGCTGCTTTGGTGGATGTTTTGCTTAGAAGGTTATTTGTAGGATCCCCTTTTATACTGTCATTTAGAGGTGGCCAAGTGAACCGGTTCCTGAACCGGAACCGAAAAATAATCCGGAACTGAATCCGGTCAACACCGGTTCCGGCAAGATCCGGTCCCGGTTCCAAGATTATCCGGCGATTCCACACCGGTTCCATCATCCTGCAGCTCGAACCGGTTCAGAACCGGATAATTACACACCGGTTCGCGATCCGGTTCTTGGGAACCGGTTCCGAACCGGTTCCAACGGCCATATCCTCTTTTTCTGCACTTTTGTTCACAGTGGGCATTATAGCCGTTTTTTTGGTATGCTGTAGAAGAAATTAGGAACATCTGAATCATGATGTCCACGTTTTAAGAATTATGGTGAACCGATGAAAGAAAAGCTTCATAAAATATTTAAAGAAATTCCCACCGTAATTATTGTGCGCGCAATAAAACCCATGTTTAACATAGCGGGTGGAATATCTTATCGATAAGATCTATGATCTTGATTGGATGACGAGGTTGATTTTATACAAATCCAACAAGATGCCATTAAAAGAAATTCAAACTTATATGATGTTTAGTTTGAGAAATATGGTGCAAACAAATTGTCGGGAACGAGTTCGATGCCAAATATGTGGGCTTCGGCAAACTAAATGTGGACTTGGATTTTGATTTTTTCAAAAATTTAAGAACAAGAAAGCGGTAAACGGTCTAGGGTGAGAATTTAACAAGCACGATATGAGAGATATACGGGAAACCGATTGGATAAACACTATGACACCCACGAATGAGTTCAAGAATTTGAGTTCTGATTGGTGGAAAACTAAGGGAATCTCAATTTCCCGTGCTAGCCCATATGGCCCGGGATTTACTAAGCGTACAAGCTTCATACCGTTGCCTTCGGAGTCCGCTTTTTCTACTAGTCGGAAGGGTGTTGTCGGTAGAAGAAACAAGACTCACACCTCTATCTTTGGGAGTGTGTATTTGCTGAAGGATTATTTAGATGGGACATGAACGAATACAAGACGTTCGACATGACCTTGAAGAACCGATGGACTACGAAAAACAATGTTACAAGAGATCGAGGGGAAGAAGGTTATGTAATCAATCTTACCGAAGAGAAAATCGCCTACGATGAAGAAGGCAAGGTGCCGCAAGACGCGCCGGTTGATGTTGAAGATGCAAGATGAAGGATGAAACCCAACAAGAATAAATAGTCGAAATGTAATAAAGTTTGGTGAACCGGTGACTTTATGTGTAAGTTATTGTAGTTTTTTAATAAAAGCGAAGTTTATTAAGTTTATTGGTGAGAAAAACCGCGACGAAAAAAGAAAAAACCCGAAAAT
>LBNU01033206.1:16138-34176 GCA_014162995.1 Artemisia annua
TTAGAGACGTTGGGCATTAATATAGCCGCTTAGAAACGGGATACAAACATAAATAAACACCAAGATATCACCTCCTAAACTCATTATAAATAACAAGGTTGATTTTGGTGTGAATCACAACAATCAAAATTCAAGAAAACACTCGAAAAATGCTCACAACTGAAAAAAAAAATGCCTTAGAAGAAACCAAGCTTTCAATCTCAACCAACGTCTCAATAATATATCTCTCTTCCCGGAAATGCAAAATATAGCATGCCCACTGTTTGTTTATGTCGACCGGTTCTTGGGAACCGGTTCGACCGGTTCTTGGGACCGAACCGGATTTGGAACCGATCCGGAACCGGGTATACCGGTCCCGGTTTTTATGCCTCCGGATCCGAAAAGAACCGAACCGGATTGGAACCAGATCCGGTTCTTTGACTTTGACCATGAACCGGCCCCGGTTTGGAACCGGTTCCGGTTTTTTGCCGAACCGGGTTTTGGCCACCTCTACTGTCATTGGTGATGTTAATGAGCACTAGGATTTTACCAAACGTACACTTGCACAAACATAACATTTCCATAACTGTTGTCGACGAAAATTTTCTAACAGTATGTGTGAAACACTCATCTGATGCCACGTGACCATCACCACCAAAACAAACCTAGTAGGCCCCATAGAACAAATTTGGAAATAATAAAAGAGAAATGCTAGGGCCACAAAGAAAGTCTCACAAAAAAAATCCACAAACTGATGTGGCAGAGACTGATTGGTTCAATAAGAGAGAGGAGTTAGCTATCTAAAACCACAAACTCTCGGAGTAGCTACAAAAGCAAAGTACTAGTTTTAGATCGCAAGAACAAGTTTGAAGATTAAAACTTAGAAGGAAGATAAAGAATAATACATGGATGAATAGAATATAGATGCTGGATTGAAGCAAAACATGATTGTTTCTCTTAGTGATGCATGCCTCCGAGTCTGATATATGCGTGACAAGACCAAGTCCAAAGAAGAACAACCACTGTCTCCGTCAATCATGCGTACATTCACGTTTCATATTGAATTAGTTATTTCCATGCATGAGTCAGTTACATGCATTGTTTTAGGAAGTCACTAAACCATTATTTTCATGTCCTCCTTTTAAACCTTATATATTGTAGTTGCTTGTTAAATGAAAAGAGAAGAGAAAAGAATGAGAAATTAGTTCAAGAGTAGTTCTTAATTTAGTTGTTAAAGTTTAGCTATCATCTAAGAAGAGTGATCATCTCAAATCGATCTTCTATCAGAGCCCTTCAGCATAATAACAGAAAGCCTCTAGCGAGACGGAACAGGAAAACTATCAGGGACAGAATACAAGGTGTAATGACTATAAGTCCAAAAGAAAAAACGTTGCAAAGACTTGGGGTCCTTTTAAATATTGGTTGCAAAGACTTTGGATCATAGTTCTACAGCAACGACCATAACTGAGATAATGAAATGCAAAAGAAAAAACGTTGCTTGATGTAGCATTAACTTGGGCTACCTGTAAAGAAACAGTCCAACAAAAACAAATGAGATGTTGCTAACTAGATATCCTGACAATGCCAGCACAGCCCTATGCCCAACAAGTGGTATCAACGGCTTGAGAACTGCATATTTAGTAATAACGAAGCTATCAGGAGACATAGAGTTAACAAGAATTTACTCTAAAAGACTATTCACCAACATGGAAAGGATACAAAACTAAAAGAGTATGCTTCGAATCAGCAATTTTCAAACTCTTAAGTACCACTACTGGTCTACTGCAGAAAATGGATTATATAAAGCCCCCTTAATAGAGCCCTCTTTTATTAAGCAACGGGTTTTATGTAGTTCCCGTGTTACATATGTAAACATTAGAGCCCTGTTATTTATGAAAAACCTGCTTTATGTCATAGAGCCCGGTTGTTAGTTTTGAAAACATGGCTTTATTCTCTTGCAGTCTTCGCGGGCTTTAATTGGCATTTCAAATCGATCTATCGTTTGGCTTCTTCTTCGATATTCCGTTCAACATCGAACACTAAATAGCCATTTAAACATCAATTCTATCATGCATCAAACTGAAGTTCATGGAACTGATTGCATTTATAATATATAAAATTCTGTTTGAGTCCTAATCTGCTATTAAAGGCCATTTGAAGCTTTGTATGTCAATGTTTTTAATGATTTTTAATCTAGCATACATCATACTACACAATACAAGGATCGATTTTGGTCAATTGGCTTTTTAAATTACGGGTTCAAATTCGTAAATTGGGGCAGATTGTGGATTTATGGCTTAAAGTGGCTTTTTGCGCCATTTACAACCTGGTAACTCATTTTGCTGTTTGCTAACTAGTCATTTTCTTTTGGTGCTATACTAATTACTTGTTTATATGTTTGATGGGAAAAAGTTAATGAAATTATTGATTTACTACTTGAATGGTTAACGAAAGAATATACTTGTCAGGGTTGTTTGGGATTGCTTAATGAATTAACCGCTTCTACACAAGTTGTATAAGATTGCTTATGGTTGGAAATGTGGGTTACTTAGAGCTGTGAGCATGTAATCTCGATTCATTGCTCCATTTCGAAGACACAAGAACTTCAAGGACCAAAGTTGCTCGTTGTAAACTTTATAACCGTTTTAGCGGTTAAGTTAGTTATTTGGTTAAGTTAGTTATTAGTTAATAGCAGTTAGAAAATAACGAAGGGATCGACATGTCGTTTGGGTTGTGACTGTTCGAACAAGCAGGACCAAACGCAACCTTCTTTTATGTACAGTCGCGATGGTTCAAGGCAACCATTCGCAGCCTATAAATACTCGACATTATGTAACGAATTTCTAGTTGGAAAGATTTATAAAGTTATCTAGTTTTTACATCTTGCAATTTCATCATTCGAATCTTACTCACAACCTTTGGGACCAACATTTGGCATCAAGAGTCATTTCAAAACTCTCGTTAACAAAACAGAAACCAAAGAAAACTCTCGCTACACATTTCTGAAACCCAAAACCCTTAACGAGACACATTTGAAACCAAAGAAGAAGAACGATACTGAAACTTTGTTTCAGGAACCACAATTCGCAACGTTCAATCTATAGGGACGCTGCCTGGATAACTTAGACGCAAGAAAAGTAGTGCACGACCGTACTTGTGTAGAAATTGCATTCGAAGAGGCACCAAACGAAGTGGTGACTCATATTTGTTTACGTTGGCTTGATCCTGAACGCAACAAGAACAAAACAAAGGAAAACTTTGTTCACAAACTTGTTGGCTTCTCGTTATCATACAACGAAACCAAGTCTCTTTGTCGCGGACAAAGGAGAAAGAAAGAAAAAGAATACGTACGTTTGAAAAAGAAAAGGACTCGTTGCTTGGAGTAGAAAGGTATACCGAAGAAGAAAAACAATCGAGGATTGTTTTGGAGTGACGCTTGCAATACATAGACACGGTGTGGAACAAAGAAGAACAAGTATTGTGAAACGCGAACAAGCAACGAAGGGCAACAAGGACTTTACTTGTTGGCATACTACCAACGAGTAGTAGAAAAGAAAACAAGCAATTCGTTTGTTTTGAGAGATACCGAGGGTATCCTAGGGCTTGAAAGCCTATTTGATTTGGAAACAAAGACAACAAGGACACCAACTTGTTGCGTACAAAGGAAACTTGAGGGTTACTTTGCGTTGGAATCAAGACCGAGACAAAAAAAAAATTGTCTAGGGTTCACTTCTGTTTTTCAAATCGACACAAAAAGAGGAAGAACAACGTGATACGTGGAGTGGTATATCAAGGAAAGCAAGTCGACAACATCTAGTAAACATTCGACTTGTTTAGAGACAAGAATCAGGGAAAAGAAAGTATAGTTGGTATATTTTTCGTATCAACAAAAGGGAATACGCGTGTGACAAACACACAAGGTCACAATATAATCTCGAACTTTTTGGATTTCATTTCATATTTATAGTATAGATGTTTAGTTTATACTATTAAAAATCCATAGTACTTATTAGGATTTTCCGGAAAACTACTTCTTGTTCCCGTAGTATTAAGTGATACCACACTAGTTAGAATTTCTACACATATAGAAAGTGAAGATTATAAACATTTCCAAGATGCCTGGTGACGATGAGAATAACAATAACAACGTAGTGAAACCCATAACACCCATTGCACAATACCAATGCCCCAAACTTAAAACCACAAACTACACGGTATGGGCAATCCAAATTAAGGTCATCTTAGAGGCACATGGATTATGGGAAACTATAGAACCTAAGGAAAATACGCAAGTAGAAGATAAGAAGGATAAGGCAACACTTGCCCTCTTATATCAAGCATTGACGGAAGATGTAATCTTACAAATAGCTAGTTGCAAAACTGCAAAAGAATTGTGGGAATCATTGAAAATGAGACACGTTGGAGAAGAGAGGGTGCAACAAGCACGCCTACAATTATTAATGATTGGATTTTAGACTCTTCAAATGAAGGAGGATGAAAGTGTGGATGCATTTACAGCCAAATTAAATGGCTATGCCACGAAGGCAACTGAATTAGGAAAGACTTTGGATGAATAACTATTAGTACGAAAACTATTAGACTCCACACCAGATAGGTTCATTCAAATTGTAGCATCCATAGAACAGACAAACGATCTTGATAATTACGTTAGATGAGATCGCTGGAAGACTTAAGGCATTCGAGGAAAGAATTAAACTCCGAAAGGGAGGACAAGTGGAAAGCCTGGATAACTTGTTGTTTGTACAAGGCGAACACTCTAAGAAAGGAAAACGTTCTTTCAAACGTGGTGGTAGATCAAACCACTCACGAGGAAACTGGCAGAATAAAGGAAATAGAAACAACTCGAATGGCGGAAACTCATCCCATAGAGATAAGTATAATAAACCAACATGGGATAAGAGTAAGGTAACATGCTACAACTGTGGAAAATTAGGTCATGTAAGAAATGAGTGTAGAAAACCATCAACAAACCATGAAAAATCAAACCTTATCTTAGAAGACGATGAACCATCACTATTAATGGCTACACACGAAACTGAAGAAGTTTTGTTAAACGAAGGTCAGATACAACCCCAAAAGTATGCTACAATAGATGCTAGCATATGGTATTTAGATAATGGTGCAAGTAACCATATGACCGGAACCAAGAGTCATTTTAAAGATATTGACGAAAGCATCACTGGACGCGTTCGTTTTGGAGATGGATCGTATGTAGAGATAAATGGCAGAGGTTCAATATTATTAGGATGTAGGAACCAACAACAAAAGATAATCTCGGACGTTTACTACATTCCAAACCTCAAAAGCAATATACTTAGTCTAGGACAACTTACTGAGATAGGTTGCAAGATCATCATGGATGGGAACAAATTGACTTTGTATGATAAGAACAAGACCTTGTTGATGAAAGTAGAACGATCTAAGAATCGACTTTACAGTATCAAACTACACATTGAGGCACCTATATGTCTCTTAGCAAACTTAGATAACCAAGCATGGTTATGGCATGCTAGATTAGGCCATCTGAACTTTGACGCCTTAGATAGGATGAAAAGCAAAGGTCTAGTAGAAGGAATACCAAGAATAAAACATGCAGGACAGATATGTGACGCATGTTTATTGGGAAAACACGTTAGAACACCATTTCCAAACAAAGCTAAATTCAGATCTAAGAACCCGTTGGACTTGGTATATGGAGATCTCTGTGGTCCCATAAGCCCAGCCACACATTCGGGAAAGAAGCTCATCTTCTTGTTAGTTGATGACTGTACACGCTTCATGTGGGTTTACTTTCTCACATCGAAGGATCAGACATTCAACACCTTTAAGGAATTTAGGCAGAAGGTTGAAATGGAGTTGAAACTAAAGGCTAAGATGCTAAGAACAGATAGAGGAGGTGAATTTACATCAAATGAATTCACCAAGTACTGTAAAGAAAATGGTATAGCAAGACAGTTGACAGCACCATACTCACCACAACAAAATGGTGTAGTAGAAAGAAAGAATAGAATAGTTTTATCGACAACTAGGAGTATGATGAAAGCAATGAAGTTACCCTTAACTTTTTGGGCGGAAGCAGTTAGACACGCCATTTACATACTCAACAGGGTACCTATGAGGGCCCTAGAAGATAAAACACCATATGAAGCCCTCTATAACAGAAAACCGAATCTGGAATACTTAAGGATATTTGGATGCATAGCTTATGCAAAGATAACGATACCTCACTTGAAGAAGTTAGAGGATAGAAGCATACCAATGATTTACTTATGAGTAGAGGAAGGATCAAAAGCATGTAGACTTTATGATCCAGTAGAGAAGAAGAAACATGTTAGTAGGGACGTGAAGTTTATGGAAACAAAACCGTGGGATTGGGATAAGAGTGGAGAAGATACAAGTTCACAAGACACTTTTTGGGCTAGTTTTGTGGAAGACGAAGTTGACAATGAGAATCCTATACCCGTCAACTTAGATGACAATGACAATGACAGTCATAACAATATGTATCAAATACCGGATCCAACATCAGATCCAGACTCACCAATCACACCACCAACATACAACTATGACCCTAACTCAGAAGATGAAGTAGAACCTACTTCTAGTTCGTTAGGTAGTTCACGTCACAGATATGATCATAGCCCAGTTCGAGGTTTAAAGGATTTAGCAGAAATCTATGAAACTGCACAACATGTAGAAGCACCAAGCTTATTCTTCACAGAAGAAGAACCTCGAAATTTTAAGGAAGCATCAAAGGATAAGAAGTGGATTGAGGCCAAGGAGATTGAATTAGATTCAATCAACAAGAATAACACATGGACTCTTACAACATTGCCAACTAATCAAAGGCAATCGGACTCAAATGGGTTTATAAAACCAAAAAAGATGCTAAAGGAAACGTTGTCAAGTATAAGGCAAGGTTAGTAGCAAAAGGCTACGTACAAGAACAAGGAATAAACTTTGATGAAGTATTTGCACCAGTTGCTAGGATAGAAACAGTTCGCTTAATATTAGCACTAGCAGCATATCATGGTTGACAAGTACACCACTTGGATGTGAAATCAGCATTCTTGCATGGAGAATTGAAGGAAGAAGTCTATGTTACACAACCTGAAGATTTCATTCAGCAAGCAAACTCAGGAAAAGTCTACAAGCTTACTAAAGCTTTGTATGGCTTGAGACAAGCACCTAGAGCTTGGAACGTAAAGCTTGATCAAACCTTGAAGTCATTAGACTTTAAGAAATGTAATCTTGAACAAGCAGTGTATACGAAAAGAAGCAAGACTTCTACGCTTATAGTTGGAGTATATGTAGATGATTTGATAATCACGGGCACTCCAAAGAAAGAAATTGACTTGTTCAAATCCCAAATGAAAGATAAATTCGAAATGAGCGACTTAGGGTTGCT
Organism: Artemisia annua; assembly: GCA_014162995.1. Lineage (NCBI taxonomy): Eukaryota > Viridiplantae > Streptophyta > Magnoliopsida > Asterales > Asteraceae > Artemisia > Artemisia annua. Next base: position 23,547 of record LBNU01033206.1, read on the forward strand.
AGCTTATTACCTTGGGATAGAAGTTTCACAAACAGGAGGAGACATTACAATCAAGCAAATAGGATATATTAACAAGATCCTGAAAGAAACAAGTATGATGGAAAGTAATGATACGAAGATACCTATGGATCCCGACACTAAGTTGGTCAAGGCGGAAGATGGAAACCCAGTTGACGCAACTTACTATCGAAGTTTAATTGGAAGTCTTAGGTACTTACTACACACAAGACCAGATCTTAGTTATTCAGTCGGACTACTCTGCAAATTTATGCAAGACCCGAAGGACCATCACCTGAAGGCAGTAAAACAAGTAATCCGATACATCAAAGGAACAAAGGATCATGGCATTATATACAAGAAAGAAGGCGGCTGCAAAATTACAGGTTATAGCGACAGTAGTTATGGAATCAACACCGATCAAGGAAAAGGAACTACTGGAATTGTATTTTACTTTGGAGAATCACCCATTACTTGGTGTACTCAGAAACAACCTACAGTGGTACTATCATCATGTGAATCAGAATTCATGGCAGCTACTGGAGCAGCATGTCAAGCGTTATGGCTGAAACGACTTCTTAGTGAACTAACTGGATGGCAAGAAAAAAGAATAACACTTAGAGTTGACAATATATCAGCTGTTCAACTCGTAAAGAACCCAGTATTTCATGGAAGGAGCAAACACATTGACATTCGCTATCATTTCATCCGTGAATGTGTAGAGAATGGACATATTAATGTGGAACACGTTAGTGGAGAACTTCAGCGAGCAAATATTTTAACAAATGCATTACCAAGACTCAAGTTCGTGACTATGCGACAAATGCTCGGAGTTCAAGACTTAGGACGAAGCAACGATCAAGATTAAGGAGGAGAATGTGAGCATGTAATCTCGATTCATTGCTCCATTTCGAAGACACAAGAACTTCAAGGACCAAAGTTGCTCGTTGTAAACTTTATAACTGTTTTAGCGGTTAAGTTAGTTATTTGGTTAAGTTAGTTATTAGTTAATAGCAGTTAGAAAATAACGAAGGGACATGTCGTTTGGGTTGTGACTGTTCGAACAAGCAGGACCAAATGCAACCTTCTTTTATGTACAGTCGCGATGGTTCAAGGCAACCATTCGCAGCCTATAAATACTCGACATTATGTAAGGAATTTCTAGTTGGAAAGATTTATAAAGTTATCTAGTTTTTACATCTTGCAATTTCATCATTCGAATCTTACTCACAACCTTTGGGACCAACAAGAGCATCCACTATGATAAACCTTTACAAAGGTTTATAATTATGCCACATCACAAACTCATAAACCTTGGGCATTTACATACATCCCCATATCCCAACCAATATTTACATATTTCCCCAAACCTTGCTTTAAGAGCATTGTACATCATGCTTCAAAAAACTTGTGTTTGGGGAAATATGTAAATATTGGTTGGGATATGGGGATGTATGTAAATACCCCTTAGATTTATAAACTATTTCTACTATAGATAAACTTGTTAGGGGGGTGGCAGTCATGCCACACCATAATTCAAGATGATGCAAAATTAACCAATAAAATATTGCCAACACATTTCATGATTCACAATACCTCACCTTCATTTTTTAGTGGCAATGGGAAAAAGCCTCAAACGGCTAATGCATTAAATTTCCAAAGTTCGAATTTTTAAAACCAACAAGCCATGCTGATTCGGTATTGTATACCGATTTCCTTGCCGCATTGTTGAAACCGCATGAGTGGTTTTGGGAATGCCGATCGGCATCACCCAAACCGCATGCCAAACCGCTAGCGTTGCCCACCCCCTTAAAGCTTTATAAATATATAACATAACTCAATGCATTAAATTGTGAAAAGGTCTAAGATATTGGACCTCTTCATGCCATGTAAGCATGAAATTGATGTCCACTATGGTTAACAATATTATGGATCTCTTCATCTTTTTATAAACCCTTTTATAAACCACCATAGTGGATGCCCGTTAACAATATTATGGATCTCTTCATCTTTCCCAAATCTCAGCCCGTTACAACGATGGGAAAACTAACGCACCATTTATGCTTCAAACCAAACCAATCATAAGTATGACAAATCAAAACTTATGAAAAACTACTCTATAAACTACGAACATCTAGTATGACCATGAACCTTTATATCAAAGGCATCACAAATAGCTAATTGCTCATCAGTTAAATCTTCACAGTCATCATCATACGTGTTATAATCATAATCATCTTTCCAACGCTCATATAGGCTCTTCCTCCCGATTCCACATCCAATATTAGATGCCATGAAACATGTTGTTTCATTAAAAACCTCTTCCACTTCATTATCACTATGCATGCCACCCATATAAGTCACATTATACATTGGTCCTCATGTTTCAATTGTACCTCATTCACAAGTGTAACATCATTAGGCGTACTTGGCAAGATCTGAATAGACTCCGCATCAGCCTTTTGCCCCTCATCAGTGTTAGAAAATAGTGTAGGGTATGTGACGATCCTGGATATCTTACTAGAATCGTGTTAAGTTCACTTTCCGTATAAAGTATTTCGACCCTATATATGCTTGGGTTGCACGAAATCTCCATCGGGATAATTCTAGAAGAGGAACACGGTCTAGGCACCAGATCACAAAGCAGGAACAAGAGAGCAATTGTATGTATTTCTCGTATGTCTAAATGAGGCTAATTAATCTGTTTATCAAAACAGTTTCTAGATGACAGTTATGCAGTTGAAGTTGGTTGAAACCAACTTTCATAACTGTTTTTCCAACAGTCACAATGATTGGGAAAATAAGGATGGAAAAAACGGATAACTTACTTGGAGCACCAAATATACCCAGCAAGGGGCTCTGCCCCTTGACTTCTGCATTTTTGTCATGGTCGAAAACATATTAGCTCAATGAGTGTGCACTCCACACTTCCCTAACTCGTATCCGAACCGAATATGAAATCTCATTAGCCTCTAATAAATCGTCATTACCTAAATGGCCGTCGATGACACTAAAATCACCAACAATTAGACGTACTTGGCAACATATCTACTATAAATATATTAAATTCATCATAATTGATGATATCTTGGTGTATATGTGTGTGACCCCATAGGCTCACGTATTTCTAATCGTATAATTATTTAATATGATATGATCATATCCCAATAAATCATTCAATCAATAAAACTCTTTTGTTATTTTAGAATTAGTAGGCGTATGACATGCATCAAGTTGATAACCCAATAAGTGTTTTTTCCACATCGTTGTTTGTCTTGATCAAAGTCTCCTTTCGACAAACTTACAAGGACCTTAACTATGGCTAGCCATATAAAATGTGGCAAGCGGTAATTTGGATATCTAGGTACTTCATTTAGAAAGAAAGAAATACACGTGTTTTTAAAGGGAAAGCTTCAAGTCTAGATAAAATAGTTCAAGACATCCAACTTAAAAGTTTCGATTGGATGGCGAGAAGATCCGGAAAGAAAAGAGAAATAAGGCAACAGGCTTTTTGATCCGGTTAAATGTAGTGTTTGAAGATATTTTGTTGGCATGGGATGGCTGTTGGACAGTATACAGTCCAATGTTTTTTGGCTATGGGTCTGCTACTGGTTTGTCTGTAGTTGCCTGCTGTTTATCTACTTATATGTGGTTCTTGGCGTCTGAGAGTAGTTTGGTTCGTGGGCAAGGCTATTAGTGAGATAGTTATTAGTTTCTCGATTGGGTTATGGTTTTTAGTATGATAGTTTTGTTTTGTCTTTTAGGCCTTTGTTATTTTTGTAATTAGCTGTTGTATCATTGTTACTTGGTAGGGTCCTTAACCATGTTGTTATTGTGGATGCCTTCGATCGTTTGTATATTTCTGCGTTTTATTGATATTGAATATATTGCCTTTAAAAAAATGGCTAGCCATATAAGAAATCTTATTGAGCCCATTTCTAAGAGATGGATGGTATAGTAGGTGTTCAAAGAGTGTTGCATTGTGGCCTTGTGGGATGCCCTTTTATGGTGTGATTGGAGGTGTACATTAATTAATTGTTTATGTTGTGAATAGATTGTATAAAAAGGATACCTTATACAGTAAATATTATGGTTGGCAAAGTTTATTTACTACTCCATATGTTTATGTGAATACTTATAGTAATTCTTTCAACTTGTATAAAGTACGTACTTTTTCTTAATTGTTTTAATTTTCACAAGGAATATATCTTTTGCCTTGAAAAATACAAAGCGTGATTTGTTACATATTTTCCAAATATGATTATAACAAATATGTTGTAAACGTCATCTGAATTATCTCCTATATTAGTTCAACTCAACCTGACCTTTTAACCCATTATGTCTCGTTTAACAGATGTTACAATTACTCGCCACGCCGGTGAACTATTGTTACCTATCATCTTTTAGTAGCAATAGAACTTCATAAATTCATTTCAATCATAACAACCGGACATCATACGTACTTATCAACCATAATATATAATGCATGGTTGTTACTTGGTAACATGGCAATAAGACTAGATGATAAAGAATTACAGGATAGCGTGGGGGACGACATTAAATATTTCTTGGAAGATTTAAGCAATTTGAAAGAGAAACATAACAATTATATATAAGAACCCACAAATCATCTCAACTCCCAACCATTTCTTTCCTCTTCCACCGTCACTCTCATTGCTTCCATTAGCTACCAAAAAAATAATTAGTTAACATAATTCCAAACAGAAAACTATTCATTTCAGCAATAAGTATTAAATGTGCATTAAAAAACATGGATTTTGAGACATGAAAATTGAAATAGTATGATATGATGATTGGTTTGCATGATTTAAGTAACTCGTGCAAAAACTTAATGCATTGGTTGTTAATTATCTATCCTTCCCATAAAAACACATAGAGATAATTTAAATTTCATACCCTTTTCCGGAACTTATAAAATGATATTACCATGAAATGATATACTTTTTATATTGATTTGATCAAATTTTATATATAGTTAACCATCATAAACGTTGAATATCTACAAGACGGCCACTTTTAATTAGACTCCGATGCATTATGAATTGCCATAAATAAAATAGATAGATGTACCTGACGAAGCCGCGGTTGTGTTATTGCTTTTATGATCCTCAAAAATTTTTGCTTCTGGCGAATTTGGTAACAGGTCCAAAAGCTCTGAAAATATCAAACATTCGAAAAATAAATAAATAAAATAATAATAAGTAAAAGTCTCTGTTAGAAAAACGACGATTATAGTGTTACTTACTAGGGCATTCGGTGATATTATCCGATGGCAAATGACACGATTCAGGTAAGCCCAATTCGAGGCCAACATCGAGCTTGACCAACATGCATATACAAACTTTACTCGATTGTAAAACTGGTTTGAGCGTATCACAACATCCCGGGCTTGGTGGACCCTTGGCTTTACCACTCACATAAGGAAGGCAAGGGGCTGACTGGAGGATCTTTTGTCGACACTGTTGTTTGTCTTTGTCAAGGTCTCCTTCCGACAAACCTACAAGCACCATAACCATTGCTAGCCATAGAACCAATAATCTTGAGCCCATTTTCATATATGAGTTGTGGGTGCTTTGGTGGATGTTTTGCTTAAAAGGTTTTATGTATGATCCCATTTTTATACTGTGATTGGTGATGTCAACGAGCTCTAGGATTTTACCAAACACTTGCACATGTTTAACAATATGTGTGACTGGTAACATTTCCATAACTGTTGTCGACGAAATTTTTTAACAATATGTATGAAACACTCATTTGACGCCACGTGACCGTCATCACATGGTTGTTCCTGATCAAATATCAATAACCCTCTCCAAACCCAGAACAAACCTAGTAGGCCCTACAGAAATCCACGTCACCACATGCCTGCCGCCACCCAAAACAAACCAAGTAGGACACGCACAACAAATTGGGAAATAATGAAAAGAATCTGATTTTTTTTTTTCCATAAACAATTAATATTGTAAAAAGAAAAAGAAATATATTTCCCCAAAATTTTATAAAACATAAAATATACGTACAAATGATCGTATATATAGTTTAAAGGTGTGTATCAGATCTGTTGAATATATATAATCTCGAAGTAATATTATCGTGGTTTTGCTTTGTTGCGTGATTTAGGATTATTATCATGCAATATTGTAACTTACCTGCTCTCTTATCTTGTCAATGTCACCTTCATTATTTATATCACATCACCATACTTCTAAGTTTTTGACATCAAGTGTGAAGAAGACGTAGAAAATTTGGAGAGTATAGGTGATGGAGAGTAACTACAAAAGTTTTTGACACCTTGTTGCCAAATTATTTGCACCCGACATCGAAAAGCAAAGCCATCCAATTGATTATAATGCATACAAACTCTCGGAGTAACTACAAAAGCAAAGTACTAGTTTTAGATCGCAATAACAAGTTTGAAGATTAAAAATTAGATGCTGGATTGAAGCAAAGCAAGATTCTTGCTCTCAATGATGCCTCCGAGTCCTTCAGAAAGCCTTTAGCGAGAGAACCCAAGAAATATGTCCGGGACAGAACCCAAGTTGAAATGACTATAAGTCCAATAACAACTTGGGGTCCTTTTAAATCGGTTGCAAAGACTTTGCATCATAGTTCTACAGCAACCATAACTGAGATAATGAAATGCAAAAGAAAAAGCGTTGCTTGATGTAGCATTAAGATGGGTTAACTGTAAAGAAACAATGCAGCAAAAACTAATGAGATGTTGCTAACTAGATATCCTGTCAATGCCAGCACAGCCCTATGCCCAACAAGTGGTATATATCAACAACTTGAGAACTGCATATTTAGTAATAATGTACACAAAGCTATCAGGAGACAGAATTAACAAGAATTTACTTTAAATGCTAGTCAATTCATTGGCAACATGGAAAGGATGTAAACTAAAAGACTATGCTTTGAATCGGCAATTTTCAAACTCCTAAGTACAATCTTCAGTACCCTCAACATCACGCAACTTTAAGGTGAAGATAGTTGTTACAATTATTGCACACTACTAATTAATTGGGAATACACAATCACGAGCATCATGATTGACATTTCCTTCTCTTCTTTATAATGGCAAAGACAACTCTCCTATTTATTCAGCTATGAAATGAACAGCTATGAATATTAGTTTCTACGTTTTGTGATGAGATAAGATATTATTTTTTAAAACAGCACAATTATGTTTACATTATCACCAACATAATCAGATGACAGTTAATCGCTTGGAAACCTCAGTTTTGATCCAATCCTGGCTCACTAATACAGTATACCACCACATAAAAGTCTTTAAGGCTTTGCAACCTATAAACTTAGCAGCTTTTATATTGACTCTTAGAGCAACTTAAAACATTGAGGCTGCACTCTAGAATACCAACTAACATTGCAACTTTAATTCTTGTCAACTGTCATATATTCCAAATACAAAACCATTTGCACTACAGATCATATACGGACAACAGATTTAGACATCTCCAATCCATCATCCCGCTAAACTCCACTTGTTATAATAGTTTACATGCATTCCATCAGTCTTCATTATCCTAGTAAGATATCCATCCCTTTCGCAAAAAGACTAGCTACAGAACCTAGAAGTAAAGCTACCTCGATATTTGGCAACCCCTCTTTTACATCTTCCTTCCAAGTTACTAATCAAGAGCTTGATTATAAGAAAAGATAATTCCTATTCCCCTAGAAAGAAAAAAGCAAGTATTTACTTAGCTAAATAACATGATAATTTCATTGCTACACCACCAAAGTAAGGGTGCTTAAAATTGTATTTTCATTCTCTCGAAAGCAATTACCTTTTGATCAGTTTCTATTGCTTGGGAGCATCGACTCATTATCTAATCAATTACTTATTCAGAAACTAAACACTCGGTAAACATATAAGGTTTTCCCTGTTCAGATTACCGGGATGGGCGAGTCGTTAACTCAAAAATGCTCACTACACAGCCTTATTGAGGTAAAAAAGCAGTAGCTACAACAAAACTAATACTTCAAACAACAACTTCAAACAGCAGTATTATAAATTAAATCACTAAAAAGTGGAAAAACTAAACAGCTGTCTGTCCAACAAGGGGTATCAACGGCTTAGGAACTGCAAGGTACTGACATAGTTTCAAAAGATATAGAATCAACATGATAGCAAGAATATGGTCAAGAAAACTGCTATGGTAACAAATATCTAATTAAAATGCTAAAACTTGTGAAAGAAAAGTATCTTGTTTTCAAAAAGTAGTTATCGAACTGATGCATATATTTGAGAGGATGTTCGGGATTGGTTATTTTCCCTGCTAATCAGTTTAAACTTTAAGGTGTTTGTCTCATCCTGAGACTGATGAGGCTATGTATTTCAAGGTGCTTACTTGATATGACACAGAAATTTTATTTTATCCTTGTATTTAACCTAAAACCTTTTGATAAATGGATTTTGACAAATATTCTATATAATATTACCTAAAGTGCTCAATTTTTAACAGGTCATTATAAACAGAAGCATAAGTAGAAAATCTAGGTAATCCGAAAACCCCCCAAGTGATCTCAGCTTATGTTTCACAACCCTATTTTTTTTGGCATATGATGAAACTTACGAGCTTTTATATCTTGATATAATAAGCTTATATATTCCCACAAGTTTCAACATAAGCAGAAAGCTGAAATGACATAATCTCATAAGCCCAAAAATTATTCGATATCACATAATCTCAGGTGTTTGTTTAAGCTTGTATGTGGGCTTTTGAACTTCTGTCATTTCAGCTTATATTTTATAAGCCTCAATTTTCTAGCTTATTTGTAAGACTTATGGACTTATATAAGTTTATTACGTATGACATAATATAACAAACTTATATAAGCTCGTAAGTCTCAAAATAAATCGGAAAATTGGAGCTTATGAAATATAAGCCTGAATCACTAAGCTCTTAAGCCTTCAAATAAGCTTCACACCCCGAACTCCATGGCGCAATGCAAACAATCCCTAAGTAATAGAATTTGAAGAAATGAAATACTCACAAAAAGATTTCCACAAAATGAGATGGCATAAAGTGATTGACTTAATGAGAGAGAGAGAGAGAGAGAGAGAGAGAGAGAGAGAGAGAGAGAGAGAGAGAAAAGAAGTTATGGAAAAATACACCAATCACTCTATGCCACCTCATTTTGTGGATTGTTTTATGGAAATATTTTTGTGAGTGTATCATTTCTCTATAATTTGTTACTTACTTAGCTACATTGACACCATATAACACTATAGTTAAGTTTAACTAACTTGTAATAACGTGTAACATGTTTGGGAAAGTAACGAAATGCACAACGGAAACAAGCGCAAAAAAGCATAAGTGTGCTCATACTCATAACATTCAACAATCCTAACAAAATACGCACTATCCCAAACGACACCGTTGTCAATAACCTTATCCACACGAGGAAACACAATTATCTCTTTATGTTGGTGATTGGTTGTTAGATAGTTAGGGTTTATGGATGCTGACAAGTTCGTTGTGTTCTTGAGTTTCAGACAAAAAAAGGAAAGGAAAGAAAAGATTAGAAAGTTGGAAAAATATTTGTGTTCTTGAGTTGAAGAGAAATAAAGGAAAATTTTGATCCATTTACAATTACACCTAGGCTTGAAAAGTGTAAAGTTCAAAAGTTAAAAGACAATTTTGTCATTTGACATATTTAACTTTAGTTTCTTTTATTTTTTTTCCATTTTTTGGAGGAAAGTTTTAGCCTAAAGTTTCCTTCTATTTTTCCTTCTCCTCATTTCTTTTCATTCTTTAAAATAAAACTAGAGAACACAATTTTATTTAAGTTTCATTTCCTTTTCTCTCCAAAATTGAACTCGAGAACACAATGTTAGGGTTATGACGATAAGTCTTCTAGCGATTGTTAGTTGGATAACGGTTTTTGTGTGTGATTCGAGATGATGGGTGGCTGATTGTTGTTGATTTGTTCTTCATTGTTGTTTGTTTGTTATTGTGGTGGTTTGGATCTGTTATTTAATTTGCTTATTTAATAAAAGATTTTGCTATTTGTATTTGTAGCTCCACCGGCTAAGTTTGATAGTTAAGAATGTGCAATGGTTGGTTGTCAGAAGTTAAATTAAGGGGTGAACGGTTATCCTGAAGGTACAGATAATTCATGCATGTCATGATTTATTAAACACGGTCTTAAAGGCTACGTTTAGCTTTTCCTTAAAAAATATGTCCTACTTTTTAGGAAAATGATAAACGTAGCCCTATGGACTACATATAGGACATTAAGACATGCATTGAATATTTGTATCTTAATAATAAATCAATCACCGCTGCATATGACCACGACCATGACCATCCAATATACATGGTCTTATGAAATTTCAAATGCACGTCTGCATGGGCATTTTTCTTCGGCACATGTCTTATCGATTATCCAAAATACCACCATCCTCCGTCCTTTCACTTTCTCTATAGAACCAACCCCCACTAGTACAGAATCTGGCATTGGCTACACTCAATATGTGTGACGAAATACATATAGTCACACATGATTTTTCGAGTGTGTGTGACTAAAGGTCGCGTGACCATAGGGTACCTATGGTCACATGTTCGAGTTCTTTTTAGTCTCGATTACA